>CAUJLB010000107.1:12500-60588 GCA_963243735.1 Neocrepidodera transversa | reverse complement strand
GAAATCGAACAACGGAATCGAACAACGAAATCGAACAAAGAAATGGAACAACGAAATCGAACAACGAAATCGAACAACGAAATCGAACAACGAAATCGGACTACAAAATCGAACCACGGATCGAACAACGAAATCGAATCGAACAACGAAATCGAACAACGAAATCTAAGAACGCACAACGAAATGGAACAACGAAATCGAACAACGAAATCCAACAACGAATTCGAACAACGAAAACGAACAACGAAATCGAACAACGGAATCGGACAACGAAATTGAACAACGAAATCGAACAACGAAATCGAGCAACGAAATCGAGCCACGAAAACGAACAACGAAATCGAACAACGAAAATCGAACAACGAAATCGAACAACGAAATTCAACAAAGAACAACGAAATCTAACAACGAACAACGAAATCGAACAAAGAACAACGAAATCTAACAACGAACAACGAACAATAAAATCGAACAACGAATTCGAACAACGAATTCGAACCACGAAATGGAATAACGAACTCGAACAACAAACTGAAACCACGAAATCGAACCTCGAAATTGAATAACGAAATGGAACAACGCAATCGAACAACGAAATCGAACAATCAAATCGAACAACGAAATCGATCAACGAAATCGAACACGAATTCAACAACGAAATCGAACAACAAAATCGAACAACGAAATCGAACAACGAAATCGAACAACGAAATCGAACAACGAAATCGAACAACGAACTCGAACAACGAAACCGAACAACGAAATCGAACAACGAAATCGAACAACGAAATCGAACAACGAAATCGAACAACGAAATGGAACAACGAAATTGAACAACGAAATCGAACAACGAAAGCGAATAACGAATCGAACAACGAAATCGAACAACGAAATCGAACAACGAAATCGAACAACGAAATTGAACAACGAAATCGAACAACGAAATCGAACAACGAAATCGAACACCGAAATCGAACAACGAAATCGAACAACGAAATCGAACAACGAAATCGAACAACGAAATCAAACAACGAAATCGAACAACGAAATCGAACCACGAAATCATACAATATCGAACAACGAAAACGAACAACGAAATCGAACAACGGAATCGGACAACGAAATCGATCAACGAAATCGAACAACGAAATCGAACCACGAAAACGAACAACGAAATCGAACAACGAAATCGAACAACGAAATCGAACCACGAAATCATACAATATCGAACAACGAAAACGAACAACGAAATCGAACAAAAAACAACGAAATCTAACAACGAACAACGAAATCTAACAACGAACAACGAAATCGAACAAAAAACAACGAAATCTAACAACGAACAACGAAATCTAACAACGAACAACGAAATCGAACAACGAAATCGAACAACGAATTCGAACAACGAATTCGAACCACGAAATCGAACAACGAAATCGAACAACGAAATCGAACAACGAAATCGAACAACGAAATCGAACAACGAAATCGAACAACGAAATCGAACAACGAAATGGAACAACGAAATTGAACAACGAAATCGAACAACGAAAGCGAATAACGAATCGAACAACGAAATCGAACAACTAAATCGAACAACGAAATCGAACAACGAAATCGAACAACGAAATCGAACAACGAAATCGACCAACGAAATCGAACAACGAAATCGAACAACGAAATCGAACAACGAAATCGAACAACGAAATCGAACAACGAAATGGAACAACGAAATGGAACAACGAAATCGAACAACGAAAGCGAATAACGAATCGAACAACGAAATCGAACAACGAAATCGAACAACGAAATCGAACAACGAAATCGAACAACGAAATCGAACAACGAAATGGAACAACGAAATTGAACAACGAAATCGAACAACGAAATCGAACAACGGAATCGGACAACGAAATTGAACAACGAAATCGAACAACGAAATCGAGCCACGAAAACGAACAACGAAATCGAACAACGAAATCGAACAACGAAATCGAACAACGAAATCGAACAACGAAATCGAACAACGAAATCGAACAACGAAATCGAACAACGAAATCGAACAACGAAATCAAACAACGAAATCGAACAATGAAATCGAACCACGAAATCATACAATATCGAACAACGAAAACGAACAACGAAATCGAACAACGAAAGCGAATAACGTATCGAACAACGAAATCGAACAACGAAACCGAACAACGAAATCGAACAACGAAATCGAACAACGAAATCGAACAACGAAATCGAACAAAGAACAACGAAATCGAACAAAAAACAACGAAATCTAACAACGAACAACGAAATCTAACAACGAACAACGAAATCGAACAACGAAATCGAACAACGAATTCGAACCACGAAATCATACAATATCGAACAACGAAAACGAACAACGAAGTCGAACAACGGAATCGGTCAGTGAAATCGATCAACGAAATCGAACAACGAAATTGAACAAAGAACAACGAAATCGAACAAAAAACGACGAAATCTAACAACGAACAACGAAATCTAACAACGAACAACGAAATCGAACAAAAAACAACGAAATCTAACAACGAACAACGAAATCTAACAACGAACAACGAAATCGAACAACGAAATCGAACAACGAATTCGAACAACGAATTCGAACCACGAAATCGAACAACGAAATCGAACAACGAAATCGAACAACGAAATCGAACAACGAAATCGAACAACGAAATCGAACAACGAAATCGAACAACGAAATGGAACAACGAAATTGAACAACGAAATCGAACAACGAAAGCGAATAACGAATCGAACAACGAAATCGAACAACTAAATCGAACAACGAAATCGAACAACGAAATCGAACAACGAAATCGAACAACGAAATCGACCAACGAAATCGAACAACGAAATCGAACAACGAAATCGAACAACGAAATCGAACAACGAAATGGAACAACGAAATTGAACAACGAAATCGAACAACGAAAACGAACAACGAAATAGAACATCGAAATGGAACAACAAATTTGAACCACGAAATCGAACGAAATCGAATAACGAAATCGAACAACGAAATCGAACAACGAAATCGGACTACAAAATCGAACCACGAATCGAACAACGAAATCGAACGAAATCGAACAACGAAATCGAACAACGAAATCGAACAACGAATTCGAACAACGAAATCGAACAACGAAATAGAACATCGAAATGGAACAACGAAATCGAACAACGAAATAGAACAACGAAATCGAACAACGAATTCGAACAACGAAATCGAACGAAATCGAACAACGAAATCGAACATCGAAATCGAACAACGAAATCGAACAACGAAATCGAACAACGAACTCGAACAACGAAACCGAACAACGAAAACGAATAACGAAATCGAACAACGAAAACGAACAACGAAATCGGACTACAAAATCGAACCACGAAATCGAACTACGAAATCGAACGAAATCGACCAACGAAATAGAACATCGAAATGGAACAACAAATTTGAACCACGAAATCGAACGAAATCGAATAACGAAATCGAACAACGAAATCGAACAACGAAATCGGACTACAAAATCGAACCACGAATCGAACAACGAAATCGAACGAAATCGAACAACGAAATCGAACAACGAAATCGAACAACGAATTCGAACAACGAAATCGAACAACGAAATAGAACATCGAAATGGAACAACGAAATCGAACAACGAAATAGAACAACGAAATCGAACAACGAAATCCAACAACGAATTCGAACAACGAAATCGAACAACGAAATAGAACATCGAAATGGAACAACGAAATCGAACAACGAAATAGAACAACGAAATCGAACAACGAAATCGAACAACGAATTCGAACAACGAAATCGAACAACGAAATCGAACAACGGAAAACGAACACGAAATCGAACATCGAAATCGAACAACGAAATCGAACAACGAAAACGAATAACGAAATCGAACAACGAAAACGAACAACGAAATCGGACTACAAAATCGAACCACGAAATCGAACTACGAAATCGAACGAAATCGACCAACGAAATCGAACAACGAGAAATCGAACCACGAAATCGAACAACGGAATCGAACAACGAAATCGAACAACGAAATCGAACAACGAAATCGAACAACGAAATAGGACTACAAAATCGAACCACGAAATCGAACAACGAAATCGAACGAAATCGTACAACGAAATCGAACCACGAAATCGAACAACGGAATCGAACAACGAAATCGAACAAAGAAATGGAACAACGAAATCGAACAACGAAATCGAACAACGAAATCGAACAACGAAATCGGACTACAAAATCGAACCACGGATCGAACAACGAAATCGAATCGAACAACGAAATCGAACAACGAAATCTAAGAACGCACAACGAAATGGAACAACGAAATCGAACAACGAAATCCAACAACGAATTCGAACAACGAAAACGAACAACGAAATCGAACAACGGAATCGGACAACGAAATTGAACAACGAAATCGAACAACGAAATCGAGCCACGAAAACGAACAACGAAATCGAACAACGAAAATCGAACAACGAAATCGAACAACGAAATTCAACAAAGAACAACGAAATCTAACAACGAACAACGAAATCGAACAAAGAACAACGAAATCTAACAACGAACAACGAACAATAAAATCGAACAACGAGTTCGAACAACGAATTCGAACCACGAAATGGAATAACGAACTCGAACAACAAACTGAAACCACGAAATCGAACCACGAAATTGAATAACGAAATGGAACAACGCAATCGAACAACGAAATCGAACAATCAAATCGAACAACGAAATCGATCAACGAAATCGAACACGAATTCAACAACGAAATCGAACAACAAAATCGAACAACGAAATCGAACAACGAAATCGAACAACGAAATCGAACAACGAAATCGAACAACGAACTCGAACAACGAAACCGAACAACGAAATCGAACAACTAAATCGAACAACGAAATCGAACAACGAAATCGAACAACGAAATGGAACAACGAAATTGAACAACGAAATCGAACAACGAAAGCGAATAACGAATCGAACAACGAAATCGAACAACGAAATCGAACAACGAAATCGAACAACGAAATTGAACAACGAAATCGAACAACGAAATCGAACAACGAAATCGAACACCGAAATCGAACAACGAAATCGAACAACGAAATCGAACAACGAAATCGAACAACGAAATCAAACAACGAAATCGAACAACGAAATCGAACCACGAAATCATACAATATCGAACAACGAAAACGAACAACGAAATCGAACAACGGAATCGGACAACGAAATCGATCAACGAAATCGAACAACGAAATCGAACCACGAAAACGAACAACGAAATCGAACAACGAAATCGAACAACGAAATCGAACCACGAAATCATACAATATCGAACAACGAAAACGAACAACGAAATCGAACAACGGAATCGGACAACGAAATCGATCAACGAAATCGAACAACGAAATCGAACAACGAAAACGAACAACGAAGTCGAACAACGGAATCGGTCAGTGAAATCGATCAACGAAATCGAGCAACGAAATTGAACAAAGAACAACGAAATCGAACAAAAAACGACGAAATCTAACAACGAACAACGAAATCTAAACAACGAACAACGAAATCGAACAAAGAACAACGAAATCTAACAACGAACAACGAACAATAAAATCGAACAACGAATTCGAACAACGAATTCGAACCACGAAATGGAATAACGAACTCGAACAACCAACTGAAACCACGAAATCGAACCACGAAATTGAATAACGAAATGGAACAACGCAATCGAACAACGAAATCGAACAACGAAATCGAACAACGAAATCGAACAACGAAATCGAACAACGAAATCGGACTACAAAATCGAACCACGAATCGAACAACGAAATCGAACGAAATCGAACAACGAAATCGAACAACGAAATCGAACAACGAATTCGAACAACGAAATCGAACAACGAAATAGAACATCGAAATGGAACAACGAAATCGAACAACGAAATAGAACAACGAAATCGAACAACGAATTCGAACAACGAAATCGAACAACGAAATCGAACAACGAAATCGAACATCGAAATGGAACAACGAAATCGAACAACGAAATAGAACAACGAAATCGAACAACGAAATCGAACAACGAAATCGAACAACGAAATCGAACAACGAAATCGAACAACGAACTCGAACAACGAAACCGAACAACGAAAACGAATAACGAAATCGAACAACGAAAACGAACAACGAAATCGGACTACAAAATCGAACCACGAAATCGAACTACGAAATCGAACGAAATCGACCAACGAAATAGAACATCGAAATGGAACAACAAATTTGAACCACGAAATCGAACGAAATCGAATAACGAAATCGAACAACGAAATCGGACTACAAAATCGAACCACGAATCGAACAACGAAATCGAACGAAATCGAACAACGAAATCGAACAACGAAATCGAACAACGAATTCGAACAACGAAATCGAACAACGAAATAGAACATCGAAATGGAACAACGAAATCGAACAACGAAATAGAACAACGAAATCGAACAACGAAATCGAACAACGAATTCGAACAACGAAATCGAACAACGAAATAGAACATCGAAATGGAACAACGAAATCGAACAACGAAATAGAACAACGAAATCGAACAACGAAATCGAACAACGAATTCGAACAACGAAATCGAACAACGAAATCGAACAACGGAAAACGAACACGAAATCGAACATCGAAATCGAACAACGAAATCGAACAACGAAAACGAATAACGAAATCGAACAACGAAAACGAACAACGAAATCGGACTACAAAATCGAACCACGAAATCGAACTACGAAATCGAACGAAATCGACCAACGAAATCGAACAACGAGAAATCGAACCACGAAATCGAACAACGGAATCGAACAACGAAATCGAACAACGAAATCGAACAACGAAATCGAACAACGAAATAGGACTACAAAATCGAACCACGAAATCGAACAACGAAATCGAACGAAATCGTACAACGAAATCGAACCACGAAATCGAACAACGGAATCGAACAACGAAATCGAACAAAGAAATGGAACAACGAAATCGAACAACGAAATCGAACAACGAAATCGAACAACGAAATCGGACTACAAAATCGAACCACGGATCGAACAACGAAATCGAATCGAACAACGAAATCGAACAACGAAATCTAAGAACGCACAACGAAATGGAACAACGAAATCGAACAACGAAATCCAACAACGAATTCGAACAACGAAAACGAACAACGAAATCGAACAACGGAATCGGACAACGAAATTGAACAACGAAATCGAACAACGAAATCGAGCCACGAAAACGAACAACGAAATCGAACAACGAAAATCGAACAACGAAATCGAACAACGAAATTCAACAAAGAACAACGAAATCTAACAACGAACAACGAAATCGAACAAAGAACAACGAAATCTAACAACGAACAACGAACAATAAAATCGAACAACGAATTCGAACAACGAATTCGAACCACGAAATGGAATAACGAACTCGAACAACAAACTGAAACCACGAAATCGAACCACGAAATTGAATAACGAAATGGAACAACGCAATCGAACAACGAAATCGAACAATCAAATCGAACAACGAAATCGATCATCGAAATCGAACACGAATTCAACAACGAAATCGAACAACAAAATCGAACAACGAAATCGAACAACGAAATCGAACAACGAAATCGAACAACGAAATCGAACAACGAAATCGAACAACGAAATCGAACAACGAACTCGAACAACGAAACCGAACAACGAAATCGAACAACGAAATCGAACAACGAAATCGAACAACGAAATCGAACAACGAAATGGAACAACGAAATTGAACAACGAAATCGAACAACGAAAGCGAATAACGAATCGAACAACGAAATCGAACAACGAAATCGAACAACGAAATCGAACAACGAAATTGAACAACGAAATCGAACAACGAAATCGAACAACGAAATCGAACACCGAAATCGAACAACGAAATCGAACAACGAAATCGAACAACGAAATCGAACAACGAAATCAAACAACGAAATCGAACAACGAAATCGAACCACGAAATCATACAATATCGAACAACGAAAACGAACAACGAAATCGAACAACGGAATCGGACAACGAAATCGATCAACGAAATCGAACAACGAAATCGAACCACGAAAACGAACAACGAAATCGAACAACGAAATCGAACAACGAAATCGAACCACGAAATCATACAATATCGAACAACGAAAACGAACAACGAAATCGAACAAAAAACAACGAAATCTAACAACGAACAACGAAATCTAACAACGAACAACGAAATCGAACAAAAAACAACGAAATCTAACAACGAACAACGAAATCTAACAACGAACAACGAAATCGAACAACGAAATCGAACAACGAATTCGAACAACGAATTCGAACCACGAAATCGAACAACGAAATCGAACAACGAAATCGAACAACGAAATCGAACAACGAAATCGAACAACGAAATCGAACAACGAAATCGAACAACGAAATGGAACAACGAAATTGAACAACGAAATCGAACAACGAAAGCGAATAACGAATCGAACAACGAAATCGAACAACTAAATCGAACAACGAAATCGAACAACGAAATCGAACAACGAAATCGAACAACGAAATCGACCAACGAAATCGAACAACGAAATCGAACAACGAAATCGAACAACGAAATCGAACAACGAAATCGAACAACGAAATGGAACAACGAAATGGAACAACGAAATCGAACAACGAAAGCGAATAACGAATCGAACAACGAAATCGAACAACGAAATCGAACAACGAAATCGAACAACGAAATCGAACAACGAAATCGAACAACGAAATGGAACAACGAAATTGAACAACGAAATCGAACAACGAAATCGAACAACGGAATCGGACAACGAAATTGAACAACGAAATCGAACAACGAAATCGAGCCACGAAAACGAACAACGAAATCGAACAACGAAATCGAACAACGAAATCGAACAACGAAATCGAACAACGAAATCGAACAACGAAATCGAACAACGAAATCGAACAACGAAATCGAACAACGAAATCAAACAACGAAATCGAACAATGAAATCGAACCACGAAATCATACAATATCGAACAACGAAAACGAACAACGAAATCGAACAACGAAAGCGAATAACGTATCGAACAACGAAATCGAACAACGAAACCGAACAACGAAATCGAACAACGAAATCGAACAACGAAATCGAACAAAGAACAACGAAATCGAACAAAAAACAACGAAATCTAACAACGAACAACGAAATCTAACAACGAACAACGAAATCGAACAACGAAATCGAACAACGAATTCGAACCACGAAATCATACAATATCGAACAACGAAAACGAACAACGAAGTCGAACAACGGAATCGGTCAGTGAAATCGATCAACGAAATCGAACAACGAAATTTAACAAAGAACAACGAAATCGAACAAAAAACGACGAAATCTAACAACGAACAACGAAATCTAACAACGAACAACGAAATCGAACAAAAAACAACGAAATCTAACAACGAACAACGAAATCTAACAACGAACAACGAAATCGAACAACGAAATCGAACAACGAAATCGAACAACGAAATCGAACAACGAAATCGAACAACGAAATGGAACAACGAAATTGAACAACGAAATCGAACAACGAAAACGAACAACGAAATAGAACATCGAAATGGAACAACAAATTTGAACCACGAAATCGAACGAAATCGAATAACGAAATCGAACAACGAAATCGGACTACAAAATCGAACCACGAATCGAACAACGAAATCGAACGAAATCGAACAACGAAATCGAACAACGAAATCGAACAACGAATTCGAACAACGAAATCGAACAACGAAATAGAACATCGAAATGGAACAACGAAATCGAACAACGAAATAGAACAACGAAATCGAACAACGAAATCGAACAACGAAATCGAACAACGAAATCGAACAACGAAATCGACCAACGAAATCGAACAACGAAATCGAACAACGAAATCGAACAACGAAATCGAACAACGAAATCGAACAACGAAATGGAACAACGAAATGGAACAACGAAATCGAACAACGAAAGCGAATAACGAATCGAACAACGAAATCGAACAACGAAATCGAACAACTAAATCGAACAACGAAATCGAACAACGAAATCGAACAACGAAATCGAACAACGAAATCGACCAACGAAATCGAACAACGAAATCGAACAACGAAATCGAACAACGAAATCGAACAACGAAATCGAACAACGAAATGGAACAACGAAATGGAACAACGAAATCGAACAACGAAAGCGAATAACGAAATCGACCAACGAAATCGAACAACGAAATCGAACAACGAAATCGAACAACGAAATCGAACAACGAAATCGAACAACGAAATGGAACAACGAAATGGAACAACGAAATCGAACAACGAAAGCGAATAACGAATCGAACAACGAAATCGAACAACGAAATCGAACAACGAAATCGAACAACGAAATCGAACAACGAAATGGAACAACGAAATGGAACAACGAAATCGAACAACGAAAGCGAATAACGAATCGAACAACGAAATCGAACAACGAAATCGAACAACGAAATCGAACAACGAAATCGAACAACGAAATCGAACAACGAAATGGAACAACGAAATTGAACAACGAAATCGAACAACGAAATCGAACAACGGAATCGGACAACGAAATTGAACAACGAAATCGAACAACGAAATCGAGCCACGAAAACGAACAACGAAATCGAACAACGAAATCGAACAACGAAATCGAACAACGAAATCGAACAACGAAATCGAACAACGAAATCGAACAACGAAATCGAACAACGAAATCGAACAACGAAATCAAACAACGAAATCGAACAATGAAATCGAACCACGAAATCATACAATATCGAACAACGAAAACGAACAACGAAATCGAACAACGAAAGCGAATAACGTATCGAACAACGAAATCGAACAACGAAACCGAACAACGAAATCGAACAACGAAATCGAACAACGAAATCGAACAAAGAACAACGAAATCGAACAAAAAACAACGAAATCTAACAACGAACAACGAAATCTAACAACGAACAACGAAATCGAACAACGAAATCGAACAACGAATTCGAACCACGAAATCATACAATATCGAACAACGAAAACGAACAACGAAGTCGAACAACGGAATCGGTCAGTGAAATCGATCAACGAAATCGAACAACGAAATTTAACAAAGAACAACGAAATCGAACAAAAAACGACGAAATCTAACAACGAACAACGAAATCTAACAACGAACAACGAAATCGAACAAAAAACAACGAAATCTAACAACGAACAACGAAATCTAACAACGAACAACGAAATCGAACAACGAAATCGAACAACGAAATCGAACAACGAAATCGAACAACGAAATGGAACAACGAAATTGAACAACGAAATCGAACAACGAAAACGAACAACGAAATAGAACATCGAAATGGAACAACAAATTTGAACCACGAAATCGAACGAAATCGAATAACGAAATCGAACAACGAAATCGGACTACAAAATCGAACCACGAATCGAACAACGAAATCGAACGAAATCGAACAACGAAATCGAACAACGAAATCGAACAACGAATTCGAACAACGAAATCGAACAACGAAATAGAACATCGAAATGGAACAACGAAATCGAACAACGAAATAGAACAACGAAATCGAACAACGAAATCGAACAACGAAATCGAACAACGAAATCGAACAACGAAATCGACCAACGAAATCGAACAACGAAATCGAACAACGAAATCGAACAACGAAATCGAACAACGAAATCGAACAACGAAATGGAACAACGAAATGGAACAACGAAATCGAACAACGAAAGCGAATAACGAATCGAACAACGAAATCGAACAACGAAATCGAACAACTAAATCGAACAACGAAATCGAACAACGAAATCGAACAACGAAATCGAACAACGAAATCGACCAACGAAATCGAACAACGAAATCGAACAACGAAATCGAACAACGAAATCGAACAACGAAATCGAACAACGAAATGGAACAACGAAATGGAACAACGAAATCGAACAACGAAAGCGAATAACGAAATCGACCAACGAAATCGAACAACGAAATCGAACAACGAAATCGAACAACGAAATCGAACAACGAAATCGAACAACGAAATGGAACAACGAAATGGAACAACGAAATCGAACAACGAAAGCGAATAACGAATCGAACAACGAAATCGAACAACGAAATCGAACAACGAAATCGAACAACGAAATCGAACAACGAAATCGAACAACGAAATGGAACAACGAAATTGAACAACGAAATCGAACAACGAAATCGAACAACGGAATCGGACAACGAAATTGAACAACGAAATCGAACAACGAAATCGAGCCACGAAAACGAACAACGAAATCGAACAACGAAATCGAACAACGAAATCGAACAACGAAATCGAACAACGAAATCGAACAACGAAATCGAACAACGAAATCGAACAACGAAATCGAACAACGAAATCAAACAACGAAATCGAACAATGAAATCGAACCACGAAATCATACAATATCGAACAACGAAAACGAACAACGAAATCGAACAACGAAATCGAACAACGAAATCGAACACCGAAATCGAACAACGAAATCGAACAACGAAATCGAACAACGAAATCGAACAACGAAATCAAACAACGAAATCGAACAACGAAATCGAACCACGAAATCATACAATATCGAACAACGAAAACGAACAACGAAATCGAACAACGGAATCGGACAACGAAATCGATCAACGAAATCGAACAACGAAATCGAACCACGAAGACGAACAACGAAATCGAACAACGAAATCGAACAACGAAATCGAACCACGAAATCATACAATATCGAACAACGAAAACGAACAACGAAATCGAACAAAAAACAACGAAATCTAACAACGAACAACGAAATCTAACAACGAACAACGAAATCGAACAAAAAACAACGAAATCTAACAACGAACAACGAAATCTAACAACGAACAACGAAATCGAACAACGAAATCGAACAACGAATTCGAACAACGAATTCGAACCACGAAATCGAACAACGAAATCGAACAACGAAATCGAACAACGAAATCGAACAACGAAATCGAACAACGAAATCGAACAACGAAATCGAACAACGAAATGGAACAACGAAATTGAACAACGAAATCGAACAACGAAAGCGAATAACGAATCGAACAACGAAATCGAACAACTAAATCGAACAACGAAATCGAACAACGAAATCGAACAACGAAATCGAACAACGAAATCGACCAACGAAATCGAACAACGAAATCGAACAACGAAATCGAACAACGAAATCGAACAACGAAATCGAACAACGAAATGGAACAACGAAATGGAACAACGAAATCGAACAACGAAAGCGAATAACGAATCGAACAACGAAATCGAACAACGAAATCGAACAACGAAATCGAACAACGAAATCGAACAACGAAATCGAACAACGAAATGGAACAACGAAATTGAACAACGAAATCGAACAACGAAATCGAACAACGGAATCGGACAACGAAATTGAACAACGAAATCGAACAACGAAATCGAGCCACGAAAACGAACAACGAAATCGAACAACGAAATCGAACAACGAAATCGAACAACGAAATCGAACAACGAAATCGAACAACGAAATCGAACAACGAAATCGAACAACGAAATCGAACAACGAAATCAAACAACGAAATCGAACAATGAAATCGAACCACGAAATCATACAATATCGAACAACGAAAACGAACAACGAAATCGAACAACGAAAGCGAATAACGTATCGAACAACGAAATCGAACAACGAAACCGAACAACGAAATCGAACAACGAAATCGAACAACGAAATCGAACAAAGAACAACGAAATCGAACAAAAAACAACGAAATCTAACAACGAACAACGAAATCTAACAACGAACAACGAAATCGAACAACGAAATCGAACAACGAATTCGAACCACGAAATCATACAATATCGAACAACGAAAACGAACAACGAAGTCGAACAACGGAATCGGTCAGTGAAATCGATCAACGAAATCGAACAACGAAATTTAACAAAGAACAACGAAATCGAACAAAAAACGACGAAATCTAACAACGAACAACGAAATCTAACAACGAACAACGAAATCGAACAAAAAACAACGAAATCTAACAACGAACAACGAAATCTAACAACGAACAACGAAATCGAACAACGAAATCGAACAACGAAATCGAACAACGAAATCGAACAACGAAATGGAACAACGAAATTGAACAACGAAATCGAACAACGAAAACGAACAACGAAATAGAACATCGAAATGGAACAACAAATTTGAACCACGAAATCGAACGAAATCGAATAACGAAATCGAACAACGAAATCGGACTACAAAATCGAACCACGAATCGAACAACGAAATCGAACGAAATCGAACAACGAAATCGAACAACGAAATCGAACAACGAATTCGAACAACGAAATCGAACAACGAAATAGAACATCGAAATGGAACAACGAAATCGAACAACGAAATAGAACAACGAAATCGAACAACGAATTCGAACCACGAAATCGAACAACGAAATCGAACAACGAAATCGAACAACGAAATCGAACAACGAAATCGAACAACGAAATCGAACAACGAAATCGAACAACGAAATGGAACAACGAAATTGAACAACGAAATCGAACAACGAAAGCGAATAACGAATCGAACAACGAAATCGAACAACTAAATCGAACAACGAAATCGAACAACGAAATCGAACAACGAAATCGAACAACGAAATCGACCAACGAAATCGAACAACGAAATCGAACAACGAAATCGAACAACGAAATCGAACAACGAAATGGAACAACGAAATTGAACAACGAAATCGAACAACGAAAACGAACAACGAAATAGAACATCGAAATGGAACAACAAATTTGAACCACGAAATCGAACGAAATCGAATAACGAAATCGAACAACGAAATCGGACTACAAAATCGAACCACGAATCGAACAACGAAATCGAACGAAATCGAACAACGAAATCGAACAACGAAATCGAACAACGAATTCGAACAACGAAATCGAACAACGAAATAGAACATCGAAATGGAACAACGAAATCGAACAACGAAATAGAACAACGAAATCGAACAACGAATTCGAACAACGAAATCGAACAACGAAATCGAACAACGAAATCGAACATCGAAATGGAACAACGAAATCGAACAACGAAATAGAACAACGAAATCGAACAACGAAATCGAACAACGAAATCGAACAACGAAATCGAACAACGAAATCGAACAACGAACTCGAACAACGAAACCGAACAACGAAAACGAATAACGAAATCGAACAACGAAAACGAACAACGAAATCGGACTACAAAATCGAACCACGAAATCGAACTACGAAATCGAACGAAATCGACCAACGAAATAGAACATCGAAATGGAACAACAAATTTGAACCACGAAATCGAACGAAATCGAATAACGAAATCGAACAACGAAATCGAACAACGAAATCGGACTACAAAATCGAACCACGAATCGAACAACGAAATCGAACGAAATCGAACAACGAAATCGAACAACGAAATCGAACAACGAATTCGAACAACGAAATCGAACAACGAAATAGAACATCGAAATGGAACAACGAAATCGAACAACGAAAACGAACAACGAAATCGAACAACGAAAGCGAATAACGTATCGAACAACGAAATCGAACAACGAAACCGAACAACGAAATCGAACAACGAAATCGAACAATCAAATCGAACAACGAAATCGATCAACGAAATCGAACACGAATTCAACAACGAAATCGAACAACAAAATCGAACAACGAAATCGAACAACGAAATCGAACAACGAAATCGAACAACGAAATCGAACAACGAACTCGAACAACGAAACCGAACAACGAAATCGAACAACGAAATCGAACAACGAAATCGAACAACGAAATCGAACAACGAAATGGAACAACGAAATTGAACAACGAAATCGAACAACGAAAGCGAATAACGAATCGAACAACGAAATCGAACAACGAAATCGAACAACGAAATCGAACAACGAAATTGAACAACGAAATCGAACAACGAAATCGAACAACGAAATCGAACACCGAAATCGAACAACGAAATCGAACAACGAAATCGAACAACGAAATCGAACAACGAAATCAAACAACGAAATCGAACAACGAAATCGAACCACGAAATCATACAATATCGAACAACGAAAACGAACAACGAAATCGAACAACGGAATCGGACAACGAAATCGATCAACGAAATCGAACAACGAAATCGAACCACGAAAACGAACAACGAAATCGAACAACGAAATCGAACAACGAAATCGAACCACGAAATCATACAATATCGAACAACGAAAACGAACAACGAAATCGAACAACGGAATCGGACAACGAAATCGATCAACGAAATCGAACAACGAAATCGAACAACGAAAACGAACAACGAAGTCGAACAACGGAATCGGTCAGTGAAATCGATCAACGAAATCGAGCAACGAAATTGAACAAAGAACAACGAAATCGAACAAAAAACGACGAAATCTAACAACGAACAACGAAATCTAAACAACGAACAACGAAATCGAACAAAGAACAACGAAATCTAACAACGAACAACGAACAATAAAATCGAACAACGAATTCGAACAACGAATTCGAACCACGAAATGGAATAACGAACTCGAACAACCAACTGAAACCACGAAATCGAACCACGAAATTGAATAACGAAATGGAACAACGCAATCGAACAACGAAATCGAACAACGAAATCGAACAACGAAATCGAACAACGAAATCGAACAACGAAATCGAACAACGAAATGGAACAACGAAATTGAACAACGAAATCGAACAACGAAAACGAACAACGAAATAGAACATCGAAATGGAACAACAAATTTGAACCACGAAATCGAACGAAATCGAATAACGAAATCGAACAACGAAATCGAACAACGAAATCGGACTACAAAATCGAACCACGAATCGAACAACGAAATCGAACGAAATCGAACAACGAAATCGAACAACGAAATCGAACAACGAATTCGAACAACGAAATCGAACAACGAAATAGAACATCGAAATGGAACAACGAAATCGAACAACGAAATAGAACAACGAAATCGAACAACGAATTCGAACAACGAAATCGAACAACGAAATCGAACAACGAAATCGAACATCGAAATGGAACAACGAAATCGAACAACGAAATAGAACAACGAAATCGAACAACGAAATCGAACAACGAAATAGAACAACGAAATCGAACAACGAAATCGAACAACGAACTCGAACAACGAAACCGAACAACGAAAACGAACATCGAAATGGAACAACGAAATCGAACAACGAAATAGAACAACGAAATCGAACAACGAAATCGAACAACGAATTCGAACAACGAAATCGAACAACGAAATCGAACAACGGAAAACGAACACGAAATCGAACATCGAAATCGAACAACGAAATCGAACAACGAAAACGAATAACGAAATCGAACAACGAAAACGAACAACGAAATCGGACTACAAAATCGAACCACGAAATCGAACTACGAAATCGAACGAAATCGACCAACGAAATCGAACAACGAGAAATCGAACCACGAAATCGAACAACGGAATCGAACAACGAAATCGAACAACGAAATCGAACAACGAAATCGAACAACGAAATAGGACTACAAAATCGAACCACGAAATCGAACAACGAAATCGAACGAAATCGTACAACGAAATCGAACCACGAAATCGAACAACGGAATCGAACAACGAAATCGAACAAAGAAATGGAACAACGAAATCGAACAACGAAATCGAACAACGAAATCGAACAACGAAATCGGACTACAAAATCGAACCACGGATCGAACAACGAAATCGAATCGAACAACGAAATCGAACAACGAAATCTAAGAACGCACAACGAAATGGAACAACGAAATCGAACAACGAAATCCAACAACGAATTCGAACAACGAAAACGAACAACGAAATCGAACAACGGAATCGGACAACGAAATTGAACAACGAAATCGAACAACGAAATCGAGCCACGAAAACGAACAACGAAATCGAACAACGAAAATCGAACAACGAAATCGAACAACGAAATTCAACAAAGAACAACGAAATCTAACAACGAACAACGAAATCGAACAAAGAACAACGAAATCTAACAACGAACAACGAACAATAAAATCGAACAACGAATTCGAACAACGAATTCGAACCACGAAATGGAATAACGAACTCGAACAACAAACTGAAACCACGAAATCGAACCACGAAATTGAATAACGAAATGGAACAACGCAATCGAACAACGAAATCGAACAATCAAATCGAACAACGAAATCGATCATCGAAATCGAACACGAATTCAACAACGAAATCGAACAACAAAATCGAACAACGAAATCGAACAACGAAATCGAACAACGAAATCGAACAACGAAATCGAACAACGAAATCGAACAACGAAATCGAACAACGAACTCGAACAACGAAACCGAACAACGAAATCGAACAACGAAATCGAACAACGAAATCGAACAACGAAATCGAACAACGAAATGGAACAACGAAATTGAACAACGAAATCGAACAACGAAAGCGAATAACGAATCGAACAACGAAATCGAACAACGAAATCGAACAACGAAATCGAACAACGAAATTGAACAACGAAATCGAACAACGAAATCGAACAACGAAATCGAACACCGAAATCGAACAACGAAATCGAACAACGAAATCGAACAACGAAATCGAACAACGAAATCAAACAACGAAATCGAACAACGAAATCGAACCACGAAATCATACAATATCGAACAACGAAAACGAACAACGAAATCGAACAACGGAATCGGACAACGAAATCGATCAACGAAATCGAACAACGAAATCGAACCACGAAAACGAACAACGAAATCGAACAACGAAATCGAACAACGAAATCGAACCACGAAATCATACAATATCGAACAACGAAAACGAACAACGAAATCGAACAAAAAACAACGAAATCTAACAACGAACAACGAAATCTAACAACGAACAACGAAATCGAACAAAAAACAACGAAATCTAACAACGAACAACGAAATCTAACAACGAACAACGAAATCGAACAACGAAATCGAACAACGAATTCGAACAACGAATTCGAACCACGAAATCGAACAACGAAATCGAACAACGAAATCGAACAACGAAATCGAACAACGAAATCGAACAACGAAATCGAACAACGAAATCGAACAACGAAATGGAACAACGAAATTGAACAACGAAATCGAACAACGAAAGCGAATAACGAATCGAACAACGAAATCGAACAACTAAATCGAACAACGAAATCGAACAACGAAATCGAACAACGAAATCGAACAACGAAATCGACCAACGAAATCGAACAACGAAATCGAACAACGAAATCGAACAACGAAATCGAACAACGAAATCGAACAACGAAATGGAACAACGAAATGGAACAACGAAATCGAACAACGAAAGCGAATAACGAATCGAACAACGAAATCGAACAACGAAATCGAACAACGAAATCGAACAACGAAATCGAACAACGAAATCGAACAACGAAATGGAACAACGAAATTGAACAACGAAATCGAACAACGAAATCGAACAACGGAATCGGACAACGAAATTGAACAACGAAATCGAACAACGAAATCGAGCCACGAAAACGAACAACGAAATCGAACAACGAAATCGAACAACGAAATCGAACAACGAAATCGAACAACGAAATCGAACAACGAAATCGAACAACGAAATCGAACAACGAAATCGAACAACGAAATCAAACAACGAAATCGAACAATGAAATCGAACCACGAAATCATACAATATCGAACAACGAAAACGAACAACGAAATCGAACAACGAAAGCGAATAACGTATCGAACAACGAAATCGAACAACGAAACCGAACAACGAAATCGAACAACGAAATCGAACAACGAAATCGAACAACGAAATCGAACAAAGAACAACGAAATCGAACAAAAAACAACGAAATCTAACAACGAACAACGAAATCTAACAACGAACAACGAAATCGAACAACGAAATCGAACAACGAATTCGAACCACGAAATCATACAATATCGAACAACGAAAACGAACAACGAAGTCGAACAACGGAATCGGTCAGTGAAATCGATCAACGAAATCGAACAACGAAATTTAACAAAGAACAACGAAATCGAACAAAAAACGACGAAATCTAACAACGAACAACGAAATCTAACAACGAACAACGAAATCGAACAAAAAACAACGAAATCTAACAACGAACAACGAAATCTAACAACGAACAACGAAATCGAACAACGAAATCGAACAACGAAATCGAACAACGAAATCGAACAACGAAATGGAACAACGAAATTGAACAACGAAATCGAACAACGAAAACGAACAACGAAATAGAACATCGAAATGGAACAACAAATTTGAACCACGAAATCGAACGAAATCGAATAACGAAATCGAACAACGAAATCGGACTACAAAATCGAACCACGAATCGAACAACGAAATCGAACGAAATCGAACAACGAAATCGAACAACGAAATCGAACAACGAATTCCAACAACGAAATCGAACAACGAAATAGAACATCGAAATGGAACAACGAAATCGAACAACGAAATAGAACAACGAAATCGAACAACGAATTCGAACCACGAAATCGAACAACGAAATCGAACAACGAAATCGAACAACGAAATCGAACAACGAAATCGAACAACGAAATCGAACAACGAAATCGAACAACGAAATGGAACAACGAAATTGAACAACGAAATCGAACAACGAAATCGAACAACGAAATCGACCAACGAAATCGAACAACGAAATCGAACAACGAAATCGAACAACGAAATCGAACAACGAAATGGAACAACGAAATTGAACAACGAAATCGAACAACGAAAACGAACAACGAAATAGAACATCGAAATGGAACAACAAATTTGAACCACGAAATCGAACGAAATCGAATAACGAAATCGAACAACGAAATCGGACTACAAAATCGAACCACGAATCGAACAACGAAATCGAACGAAATCGAACAACGAAATCGAACAACGAAATCGAACAACGAATTCGAACAACGAAATCGAACAACGAAATAGAACATCGAAATGGAACAACGAAATCGAACAACGAAATAGAACAACGAAATCGAACAACGAATTCGAACAACGAAATCGAACAACGAAATCGAACAACGAAATCGAACATCGAAATGGAACAACGAAATTGAACAACGAAATCGAACAACGAAATCGAACAACGGAATCGGACAACGAAATTGAACAACGAAATCGAACAACGAAATCGAGCCACGAAAACGAACAACGAAATCGAACAACGAAATCGAACAACGAAATCGAACAACGAAATCGAACAACGAAATCGAACAACGAAATCGAACAACGAAATCGAACAACGAAATCGAACAACGAAATCAAACAACGAAATCGAACAATGAAATCGAACCACGAAATCATACAATATCGAACAACGAAAACGAACAACGAAATCGAACAACGAAAGCGAATAACGTATCGAACAACGAAATCGAACAACGAAACCGAACAACGAAATCGAACAACGAAATCGAACAACGAAATCGAACAAAGAACAACGAAATCGAACAAAAAACAACGAAATCTAACAACGAACAACGAAATCTAACAACGAACAACGAAATCGAACAACGAAATCGAACAACGAATTCGAACCACGAAATCATACAATATCGAACAACGAAAACGAACAACGAAGTCGAACAACGGAATCGGTCAGTGAAATCGATCAACGAAATCGAACAACGAAATTGAACAAAGAACAACGAAATCGAACAAAAAACGACGAAATCTAACAACGAACAACGAAATCTAACAACGAACAACGAAATCGAACAAAAAACAACGAAATCTAACAACGAACAACGAAATCTAACAACGAACAACGAAATCGAACAACGAAATCGAACAACGAATTCGAACAACGAATTCGAACCACGAAATCGAACAACGAAATCGAACAACGAAATCGAACAACGAAATCGAACAACGAAATCGAACAACGAAATCGAACAACGAAATCGAACAACGAAATGGAACAACGAATTTGAACAACGAAATCGAACAACGAAAGCGAATAACGAATCGAACAACGAAATCGAACAACTAAATCGAACAACGAAATCGAACAACGAAATCGAACAACGAAATCGAACAACGAAATCGACCAACGAAATCGAACAACGAAATCGAACAACGAAATCGAACAACGAAATCGAACAACGAAATGGAACAACGAAATTGAACAACGAAATCGAACAACGAAAACGAACAACGAAATAGAACATCGAAATGGAACAACAAATTTGAACCACGAAATCGAACGAAATCGAATAACGAAATCGAACAACGAAATCGAACAACGAAATCGGACTACAAAATCGAACCACGAATCGAACAACGAAATCGAACGAAATCGAACAACGAAATCGAACAACGAAATCGAACAACGAATTCGAACAACGAAATCGAACAACGAAATAGAACATCGAAATGGAACAACGAAATCGAACAACGAAATAGAACAACGAAATCGAACAACGAATTCGAACAACGAAATCGAACAACGAAATCGAACAACGAAATCGAACATCGAAATGGAACAACGAAATCGAACAACGAAATAGAACAACGAAATCGAACAACGAAATCGAACAACGAAATCGAACAACGAAATCGAACAACGAAATGGAACAACGAAATTGAACAACGAAATCGAACAACGAAAACGAACAACGAAATAGAACATCGAAATGGAACAACAAATTTGAACCACGAAATCGAACGAAATCGAATAACGAAATCGAACAACGAAATCGAACAACGAAATCGGACTACAAAATCGAACCACGAATCGAACAACGAAATCGAACGAAATCGAACAACGAAATCGAACAACGAAATCGAACAACGAATTCGAACAACGAAATCGAACAACGAAATAGAACATCGAAATTGAATAACGAAATGGAACAACGAAATAGAACAACGAAATCGAACAACGAATTCGAACAACGAAATCGAACAACGAAATCGAACAACGAAATCGAACATCGAAATGGAACAACGAAATCGAACAACGAAAACGAACAACGAAATCGGACTACAAAATCGAACCACGAAATCGAACTACGAAATCGAACGAAATCGACCAACGAATTCGAACAACGAAATCGAACAACGAAATAGAACATCGAAATGGAACAACGAAATCGAACAACGAAAACGAACAACGAAATCGGACTACAAAATCGAACCACGAAATCGAACTACGAAATCGAACGAAATCGACCAACGAATTCGAACAACGAAATCGAACAACGAAATAGAACATCGAAATGGAACAACGAAATCGAACAACGAAATAGAACAACGAAATCGAACAACGAATTCGAACAACGAAATCGAACAACGAAATCGAACAACGAAATCGAACATCGAAATGGAACAACGAAATCGAACAACGAAATAGAACAACGAAATCAAACAACGAAATCGAACAACGAAATCGAACAACGAAATCGAACAACGAAATCGAACAACGAACTCGAACAACGAAACCGAACAACGAAAACGAATAACGAAATCGAACAACGAAAACGAACAACGAAATCGGACTACAAAATCGAACCACGAAATCGAACTACGAAATCGAACGAAATCGACCAACGAAATAGAACATCGAAATGGAACAACAAATTTGAACCACGAAATCGAACGAAATCGAATAACGAAATCGAACAACGAAATCGGACTACAAAATCGAACCACGAATCGAACAACGAAATCGAACGAAATCGAACAACGAAATCGAACAACGAAATCGAACAACGAATTCGAACAACGAAATCGAACAACGAAATAGAACATCGAAATGGAACAACGAAATCGAACAACGAAATAGAACAACGAAATCGAACAACGAAATCGAACAACGAATTCGAACAACGAAATCGAACAACGAAATAGAACATCGAAATGGAACAACGAAATCGAACAACGAAATAGAACAACGAAATCGAACAACGAAATCGAACAACGAATTCGAACAACGAAATCGAACAACGAAATCGAACAACGGAAAACGAACACGAAATCGAACATCGAAATCGAACAACGAAATCGAACAACGAAAACGAATAACGAAATCGAACAACGAAAACGAACAACGAAATCGGACTACAAAATCGAACCACGAAATCGAACTACGAAATCGAACGAAATCGACCAACGAAATCGAACAACGAGAAATCGAACCACGAAATCGAACAACGGAATCGAACAACGAAATCGAACAACGAAATCGAACAACGAAATCGAACAACGAAATAGGACTACAAAATCGAACCACGAAATCGAACAACGAAATCGAACGAAATCGTACAACGAAATCGAACCACGAAATCGAACAACGGAATCGAACAACGAAATCGAACAAAGAAATGGAACAACGAAATCGAACAACGAAATCGAACAACGAAATCGAACAACGAAATCGGACTACAAAATCGAACCACGGATCGAACAACGAAATCGAATCGAACAACGAAATCGAACAAGGAAATCTAAGAACGCACAACGAAATGGAACAACGAAATCGAACAACGAAATCCAACAACGAATTCGAACAACGAAAACGAACAACGAAATCGAACAACGGAATCGGACAACGAAATTGAACAACGAAATCGAACAACGAAATCGAACAACGAAATCGAGCCACGAAAACGAACAACGAAATCGAACAACGAAAATCGAACAACGAAATCGAACAACGAAATTCAACAAAGAACAACGAAATCTAACAACGAACAACGAAATCGAACAAAGAACAACGAAATCTAACAACGAACAACGAACAATAAAATCGAACAACGAATTCGAACCACGAAATGGAATAACGAACTCGAACAACAAACTGAAACCACGAAATCGAACCACGAAATTGAATAACGAAATGGAACAATGCAATCGAACAACGAAATCGAACAATCAAATCGAACAACGAAATCGATCAACGAAATCGAACACGAATTCAACAACGAAATCGAACAACAAAATCGAACAACGAAATCGAACAACGAAATCGAACAACGAAATCGAACAACGAAATCGAACAACGAACTCGAACAACGAAACCGAACAACGAAATCGAACAACGAAATCGAACAACGAAATCGAACAACGAAATCGAACAACGAAATGGAACAACGAAATTGAACAACGAAATCGAACAACGAAAGCGAATAACGAATCGAACAATGAAATCGAACAACGAAATCGAACAACGAAATCGAACAACGAAATTGAACAACGAAATCGAACAACGAAATCGAACAACGAAATCGAACACCGAAATCGAACAACGAAATCGAACAACGAAATCGAACAACGAAATCGAACAACGAAATCAAACAACGAAATCGAACAACGAAATCGAACCACGAAATCATACAATATCGAACAACGAAAACGAACAACGAAATCGAACAACGGAATCGGACAACGAAATCGATCAACGAAATCGAACAACGAAATCGAACCACGAAAACGAACAACGAAATCGAACAACGAAATCGAACAACGAAATCGAACCACGAAATCATACAATATCGAACAACGAAAACGAACAACGAAATCGAACAAAAAACAACGAAATCTAACAACGAACAACGAAATCTAACAACGAACAACGAAATCGAACAAAAAACAACGAAATCTAACAACGAACAACGAAATCTAACAACGAACAACGAAATCGAACAACGAAATCGAACAACGAATTCGAACAACGAATTCGAACCACGAAATCGAACAACGAAATCGAACAACGAAATCGAACAACGAAATCGAACAACGAAATCGAACAACGAAATCGAACAACGAAATCGAACAACGAAATGGAACAACGAAATTGAACAACGAAATCGAACAACGAAAGCGAATAACGAAATCGAACAACGAATTCGAACCACGAAATCATACAATATCGAACAACGAAAACGAACAACGAAGTCGAACAACGGAATCGGTCAGTGAAATCGATCAACGAAATCGAACAACGAAATTTAACAAAGAACAACGAAATCGAACAAAAAACGACGAAATCTAACAACGAACAACGAAATCTAACAACGAACAACGAAATCGAACAAAAAACAACGAAATCTAACAACGAACAACGAAATCTAACAACGAACAACGAAATCGAACAACGAAATCGACCAACGAAATCGAACAACGAAATCGAACAACGAAATCGAACAACGAAATCGAACAACGAAATGGAACAACGAAATTGAACAACGAAATCGAACAACGAAAACGAACAACGAAATAGAACATCGAAATGGAACAACAAATTTGAACCACGAAATCGAACGAAATCGAATAACGAAATCGAACAACGAAATCGGACTACAAAATCGAACCACGAATCGAACAACGAAATCGAACGAAATCGAACAACGAAATCGAACAACGAAATCGAACAACGAATTCGAACAACGAAATCGAACAACGAAATAGAACATCGAAATGGAACAACGAAATCGAACAACGAAATAGAACAACGAAATCGAACAACGAATTCGAACAACGAAATCGAACAACGAAATCGAACAACGAAATCGAACATCGAAATGGAACAACGAAATCGAACAACGAAATAGAACAACGAAATCGAACAACGAAATCGAACAACGAAATCGAACAACGAAATCGAACAACGAAATCGAACAACGAACTCGAACAACGAAACCGAACAACGAAAACGAATAACGAAATCGAACAACGAAAACGAACAACGAAATCGGACTACAAAATCGAACCACGAAATCGAACTACGAAATCGAACGAAATCGACCAACGAAATAGAACATCGAAATGGAACAACAAATTTGAACCACGAAATCGAACGAAATCGAATAACGAAATCGAACAACGAAATCGAACAACGAAATCGGACTACAAAATCGAACCACGAATCGAACAACGAAATCGAACGAAATCGAACAACGAAATCGAACAACGAAATCGAACAACGAATTCGAACAACGAAATCGAACAACGAAATAGAACATCGAAATGGAACAACGAAATCGAACAACGAAAACGAACAACGAAATCGAACAACGAAAGCGAATAACGTATCGAACAACGAAATCGAACAACGAAACCGAACAACGAAATCGAACAACGAAATCGAACAACGAAATCGAACAATCAAATCGAACAACGAAATCGATCAACGAAATCGAACACGAATTCAACAACGAAATCGAACAACAAAATCGAACAACGAAATCGAACAACGAAATCGAACAACGAAATCGAACAACGAAATCGAACAACGAACTCGAACAACGAAACCGAACAACGAAATCGAACAACGAAATCGAACAACGAAATCGAACAACGAAATCGAACAACGAAATGGAACAACGAAATTGAACAACGAAATCGAACAACGAAAGCGAATAACGAATCGAACAACGAAATCGAACAACGAAATCGAACAACGAAATCGAACAACGAAATTGAACAACGAAATCGAACAACGAAATCGAACAACGAAATCGAACACCGAAATCGAACAACGAAATCGAACAACGAAATCGAACAACGAAATCGAACAACGAAATCAAACAACGAAATCGAACAACGAAATCGAACCACGAAATCATACAATATCGAACAACGAAAACGAACAACGAAATCGAACAACGGAATCGGACAACGAAATCGATCAACGAAATCGAACAACGAAATCGAACCACGAAAACGAACAACGAAATCGAACAACGAAATCGAACAACGAAATCGAACCACGAAATCATACAATATCGAACAACGAAAACGAACAACGAAATCGAACAACGGAATCGGACAACGAAATCGATCAACGAAATCGAACAACGAAATCGAACAACGAAAACGAACAACGAAGTCGAACAACGGAATCGGTCAGTGAAATCGATCAACGAAATCGAGCAACGAAATTGAACAAAGAACAACGAAATCGAACAAAAAACGACGAAATCTAACAACGAACAACGAAATCTAAACAACGAACAACGAAATCGAACAAAGAACAACGAAATCTAACAACGAACAACGAACAATAAAATCGAACAACGAATTCGAACAACGAATTCGAACCACGAAATGGAATAACGAACTCGAACAACCAACTGAAACCACGAAATCGAACCACGAAATTGAATAACGAAATGGAACAACGCAATCGAACAACGAAATCGAACAACGAAATCGAACAACGAAATCGAACAACGAAATCGAACAACGAAATCGAACAACGAAATGGAACAACGAAATTGAACAACGAAATCGAACAACGAAAACGAACAACGAAATAGAACATCGAAATGGAACAACAAATTTGAACCACGAAATCGAACGAAATCGAATAACGAAATCGAACAACGAAATCGAACAACGAAATCGGACTACAAAATCGAACCACGAATCGAACAACGAAATCGAACGAAATCGAACAACGAAATCGAACAACGAAATCGAACAACGAATTCGAACAACGAAATCGAACAACGAAATAGAACATCGAAATGGAACAACGAAATCGAACAACGAAATAGAACAACGAAATCGAACAACGAATTCGAACAACGAAATCGAACAACGAAATCGAACAACGAAATCGAACATCGAAATGGAACAACGAAATCGAACAACGAAATAGAACAACGAAATCGAACAACGAAATCGAACAACGAAATCGAACAACGAAATCGAACAACGAAATCGAACAACGAACTCGAACAACGAAACCGAACAACGAAAACGAATAACGAAATCGAACAACGAAAACGAACAACGAAATCGGACTACAAAATCGAACCACGAAATCGAACTACGAAATCGAACGAAATCGACCAACGAAATAGAACATCGAAATGGAACAACAAATTTGAACCACGAAATCGAACGAAATCGAATAACGAAATCGAACAACGAAATCGGACTACAAAATCGAACCACGAATCGAACAACGAAATCGAACGAAATCGAACAACGAAATCGAACAACGAAATCGAACAACGAATTCGAACAACGAAATCGAACAACGAAATAGAACATCGAAATGGAACAACGAAATCGAACAACGAAATAGAACAACGAAATCGAACAACGAAATCGAACAACGAATTCGAACAACGAAATCGAACAACGAAATAGAACATCGAAATGGAACAACGAAATCGAACAACGAAATAGAACAACGAAATCGAACAACGAAATCGAACAACGAATTCGAACAACGAAATCGAACAACGAAATCGAACAACGGAAAACGAACACGAAATCGAACATCGAAATCGAACAACGAAATCGAACAACGAAAACGAATAACGAAATCGAACAACGAAAACGAACAACGAAATCGGACTACAAAATCGAACCACGAAATCGAACTACGAAATCGAACGAAATCGACCAACGAAATCGAACAACGAGAAATCGAACCACGAAATCGAACAACGGAATCGAACAACGAAATCGAACAACGAAATCGAACAACGAAATCGAACAACGAAATAGGACTACAAAATCGAACCACGAAATCGAACAACGAAATCGAACGAAATCGTACAACGAAATCGAACCACGAAATCGAACAACGGAATCGAACAACGAAATCGAACAAAGAAATGGAACAACGAAATCGAACAACGAAATCGAACAACGAAATCGAACAACGAAATCGGACTACAAAATCGAACCACGGATCGAACAACGAAATCGAATCGAACAACGAAATCGAACAACGAAATCTAAGAACGCACAACGAAATGGAACAACGAAATCGAACAACGAAATCCAACAACGAATTCGAACAACGAAAACGAACAACGAAATCGAACAACGGAATCGGACAACGAAATTGAACAACGAAATCGAACAACGAAATCGAGCCACGAAAACGAACAACGAAATCGAACAACGAAAATCGAACAACGAAATCGAACAACGAAATTCAACAAAGAACAACGAAATCTAACAACGAACAACGAAATCGAACAAAGAACAACGAAATCTAACAACGAACAACGAACAATAAAATCGAACAACGAATTCGAACAACGAATTCGAACCACGAAATGGAATAACGAACTCGAACAACAAACTGAAACCACGAAATCGAACCACGAAATTGAATAACGAAATGGAACAACGCAATCGAACAACGAAATCGAACAATCAAATCGAACAACGAAATCGATCATCGAAATCGAACACGAATTCAACAACGAAATCGAACAACAAAATCGAACAACGAAATCGAACAACGAAATCGAACAACGAAATCGAACAACGAAATCGAACAACGAAATCGAACAACGAAATCGAACAACGAACTCGAACAACGAAACCGAACAACGAAATCGAACAACGAAATCGAACAACGAAATCGAACAACGAAATTGAACAACGAAATGGAACAACGAAATTGAACAACGAAATCGAACAACGAAAGCGAATAACGAATCGAACAACGAAATCGAACAACGAAATCGAACAACGAAATCGAACAACGAAATTGAACAACGAAATCGAACAACGAAATCGAACAACGAAATCGAACACCGAAATCGAACAACGAAATCGAACAACGAAATCGAACAACGAAATCGAACAACGAAATCAAACAACGAAATCGAACAACGAAATCGAACCACGAAATCATACAATATCGAACAACGAAAACGAACAACGAAATCGAACAACGGAATCGGACAACGAAATCGATCAACGAAATCGAACAACGAAATCGAACCACGAAAACGAACAACGAAATCGAACAACGAAATCGAACAACGAAATCGAACCACGAAATCATACAATATCGAACAACGAAAACGAACAACGAAATCGAACAAAAAACAACGAAATCTAACAACGAACAACGAAATCTAACAACGAACAACGAAATCGAACAAAAAACAACGAAATCTAACAACGAACAACGAAATCTAACAACGAACAACGAAATCGAACAACGAAATCGAACAACGAATTCGAACAACGAATTCGAACCACGAAATCGAACAACGAAATCGAACAACGAAATCGAACAACGAAATCGAACAACGAAATCGAACAACGAAATCGAACAACGAAATCGAACAACGAAATGGAACAACGAAATTGAACAACGAAATCGAACAACGAAAGCGAATAACGAATCGAACAACGAAATCGAACAACTAAATCGAACAACGAAATCGAACAACGAAATCGAACAACGAAATCGGACTACAAAATCGAACCACGAAATCGAACTACGAAATCGAACGAAATCGACCAACGAAATAGAACATCGAAATGGAACAACAAATTTGAACCACGAAATCGAACGAAATCGAATAACGAAATCGAACAACGAAATCGAACAACGAAATCGGACTACAAAATCGAACCACGAATCGAACAACGAAATCGAACGAAATCGAACAACGAAATCGAACAACGAAATCGAACAACGAATTCGAACAACGAAATCGAACAACGAAATAGAACATCGAAATGGAACAACGAAATCGAACAACGAAAACGAACAACGAAATCGAACAACGAAAGCGAATAACGTATCGAACAACGAAATCGAACAACGAAACCGAACAACGAAATCGAACAACGAAATCGAACAACGAAATCGAACAACGAAATCGAACAAAGAACAACGAAATCGAACAAAAAACAACGAAATCTAACAACGAACAACGAAATCTAACAACGAACAACGAAATCGAACAACGAAATCGAACAACGAATTCGAACCACGAAATCATACAATATCGAACAACGAAAACGAACAACGAAGTCGAACAACGGAATCGGTCAGTGAAATCGATCAACGAAATCGAACAACGAAATTGAACAAAGAACAACGAAATCGAACAAAAAACGACGAAATCTAACAACGAACAACGAAATCTAAACAACGAACAACGAAATCGAACAACGAATTCGAACAATGAATTCGAACAATGAAATCGAACAACGAAATCGAACAACGAATTCGAACAACGAATTCGAACCACGAAATCGAACAACGAAATCGAACAACGAAATCGAACAACGAAATCGAACAACGAAATCGAACAACGAAATCGAACAACGAAATCGAACAACGAAATCGAACAACGAAATGGAACAACGAAATTGAACAACGAAATCGAACAACGAAAGCGAATAACGAATCGAACAACGAAATCGAACAAAGAAATCGAACAACGAAATAGAACAACGAAATCGAACAACGAAATCCAACTTCGATATCGAACAACGAAATCGAAATCGAACAACAAACTGAAACCACGAAATCGAACCACGAAATAGAACAACGAAATGGAACAACGCAATCGAACAACGAAATCGAACCACGAAATCATACAATATCGAACAACGAAAACGAACAACGAAATCCAACAACGGAATCGGACAACGAAATTGAACAACGAAATCGAACAACGAAATCGAACCACGAAAACGAACAACGAAATGGAACAACGCAATCGAACAACGAAATCGAACAACGAAATCGAACAACGAAACCGAACAACGAAATCGAACAACGAAATCGAACAACGAAATCGAACAACGAAATCGAACAACGAAATGGAACAACGAAATTGAACAACGAAATCGAACAACGAAAGCGAATAACGAATCGAACAACGAAATCGAACAACGAAATCGAACAACGAAATCGAACAACGAAATCGAAAAACGAAATCGGACAACGGAATCGGACAACGAAATTGAACAACGAAATCGAACAACGAAATCGAACAACGAAATCGAACAACGAAATCGAACAACGAAATCAAACAACGAAATCGAACCGAAATCGAACCACGAAATCATACAATATCGAACAACGAAAACGAACAACGAAATCGAACAACGAAATTGAACAACGAAATCGAACAACGAAATCGAACAACGAAATCGAACAACGAAATCGAACAACGAAATCGAACAACGAAATCGAACAACGAAATCAAACAACGAAATCGAACAACGAAATCGAACCACGAAATCATACAATATCGAACAACGAAAACGAACAACGAAATCGAACAACGGAATCGGACAACGAAATCGATCAACGAAATCGAACAACGAAATCGAACCACGAAAACGAACAACGAAATCGAACAACGAAATCGAACAACGAAATCGAACCACGAAATCATACAATATCGAACAACGAAAACGAACAACGAAATCGAACAACGGAATCGGACAACGAAATCGATCAACGAAATCGAACAACGAAATCGAACCACGAAAACGAACAACGAAATCGAACAACGAAATCGAACAAAGAAATCGAATAACGAAATTGAACAACGAAATCGAACAACGAAATCGAACAACGAAATCGAACAACGAAATGGAACACAAAACCACGAAATCGAACCACGAAATAGAACAACGAAATGGAACAACGCAATCGAACAACGAAATCGAACCACGAAATTGAACAACGAAATCGAACAACGAAAGCGAATAACGTATCGAACAACGAAATCGAACAACGAAATCGAACAACGAAATCGACCAACGAAATAGAACATCGAAATCGAACAACGAATTCGAACAACGAAATCGAACAACGAAATCGAACAACGGAAAACGAACACGAAATCGAACATCGAAATCGAACAACGAAATCGAACAACGAAAACAAATAACGAAATCGAACAACGAAAACGAACAACGAAATCGGACTACAAAATCGAACCACGAAATCGAACTACGAAATCGAACGAAATCGACCAACGAAATCGAACAACGAGAAATCGAACCACGAAATCGAACAACGGAATCGAACAACGAAATCGAACAACGAAATCGAACAACGAAATCGAACAACGAAATCGAACAACGAAATAGGACTACAAAATCGAACCACGAAATCGAACAACGAAATCGAACGAAATCGAACAACGAAATCGAACCACGAAATCGAACAACGGAATCGAACAACGAAATCGAACAAAGAAATGGAACAACGAAATCGAACAACGAAATCGAACAACGAAATCGAACAACAAAATCGGACTACAAAATCGAACCACGGATCGAACAACGAAATCGAATCGAACAACGAAATCTAAGAACGCACAACGAAATCGAACAAAGAAATCGAACAACGAAATCGAACAACGAAATCGAACAACGAAATGGAACAACGAAATCGAACAACGAAATCGAACAACGAATTCGAACAACGAAATCGAACAACGAAATCGAACCACGAAACCGAACCACGAAATCGAACAACAAAATCGAACAACGAAATCGAACAACGAATTCGAACAACGAAATCGAATAACGAAATCGAACATCGAAATCGAACAACGAAATCGAACAACGAAATCGAACAACGAAATCGAACAACGAAATCAAACAACGAAATCGAACAACGAAATCGAACAACGAAATCGAACAACGAAATCGAACAACGAACTCGAACAACGAAACCGAACAACGAAATCGAACAACGAAATCGAACAACGAAATCGAACAACGAAATCGAACAACGAAATGGAACAACGAAATTGAACAACGAAATCGAACAACGAAAGCGAATAACGAATCGAACAACGAAATCGAACAACGAAATCGAACAACGAAATCGAACAACGAAATTGAACAACGAAATCGAACAACGAAATCGAACAACGAAATCGAACACCGAAATCGAACAACGAAATCGAACAACGAAATCGAACAACGAAATCGAACAACGAAATCAAACAACGAAATCGAACAACGAAATCGAACCACGAAATCATACAATATCGAACAACGAAAACGAACAACGAAATCGAACAACGGAATCGGACAACGAAATCGATCAACGAAATCGAACAACGAAATCGAACCACGAAAACGAACAACGAAATCGAACAACGAAATCGAACAACGAAATCGAACCACGAAATCATACAATATCGAACAACGAAATCGAACAACGGAATCGGACAACGAAATCGATCAACGAAATCGAACAACGAAATCGAACAACGAAAACGAACAACGAAGTCGAACAACGGAATCGGTCAGTGAAATCGATCAACGAAATCGAGCAACGAAATTGAACAAAGAACAACGAAATCGAACAAAAAACGACGAAATCTAACAACGAACAACGAAATCTAAACAACGAACAACGAAATCGAACAAAGAACAACGAAATCTAACAACGAACAACGAACAATAAAATCGAACAACGAATTCGAACAACGAATTCGAACCACGAAATGGAATAACGAACTCGAACAACCAACTGAAACCACGAAATCGAACCACGAAATTGAATAACGAAATGGAACAACGCAATCGAACAACGAAATCGAACAACGAAATCGAACAACGAAATCGAACAACGAAATCGAACAACGAAATCGAACAACGAAATGGAACAACGAAATTGAACAACGAAATCGAACAACGAAAACGAACAACGAAATAGAACATCGAAATGGAACAACAAATTTGAACCACGAAATCGAACGAAATCGAATAACGAAATCGAACAACGAAATCGAACAACGAAATCGGACTACAAAATCGAACCACGAATCGAACAACGAAATCGAACGAAATCGAACAACGAAATCGAACAACGAAATCGAACAACGAATTCGAACAACGAAATCGAACAACGAAATAGAACATCGAAATGGAACAACGAAATCGAACAACGAAATAGAACAACGAAATCGAACAACGAATTCGAACAACGAAATCGAACAACGAAATCGAACAACGAAATCGAACATCGAAATGGAACAACGAAATCGAACAACGAAATAGAACAACGAAATCGAACAACGAAATCGAACAACGAAATCGAACAACGAAATCGAACAACGAAATCGAACAACGAACTCGAACAACGAAACCGAACAACGAAAACGAATAACGAAATCGAACAACGAAAACGAACAACGAAATCGGACTACAAAATCGAACCACGAAATCGAACTACGAAATCGAACGAAATCGACCAACGAAATAGAACATCGAAATGGAACAACAAATTTGAACCACGAAATCGAACGAAATCGAATAACGAAATCGAACAACGAAATCGGACTACAAAATCGAACCACGAATCGAACAACGAAATCGAACGAAATCGAACAACGAAATCGAACAACGAAATCGAACAACGAATTCGAACAACGAAATCGAACAACGAAATAGAACATCGAAATGGAACAACGAAATCGAACAACGAAATAGAACAACGAAATCGAACAACGAAATCGAACAACGAATTCGAACAACGAAATCGAACAACGAAATAGAACATCGAAATGGAACAACGAAATCGAACAACGAAATAGAACAACGAAATCGAACAACGAAATCGAACAACGAATTCGAACAACGAAATCGAACAACGAAATCGAACAACGGAAAACGAACACGAAATCGAACATCGAAATCGAACAACGAAATCGAACAACGAAAACGAATAACGAAATCGAACAACGAAAACGAACAACGAAATCGGACTACAAAATCGAACCACGAAATCGAACTACGAAATCGAACGAAATCGACCAACGAAATCGAACAACGAGAAATCGAACCACGAAATCGAACAACGGAATCGAACAACGAAATCGAACAACGAAATCGAACAACGAAATAGGACTACAAAATCGAACCACGAAATCGAACAACGAAATCGAACGAAATCGTACAACGAAATCGAACCACGAAATCGAACAACGGAATCGAACAACGAAATCGAACAAAGAAATGGAACAACGAAATCGAACAACGAAATCGAACAACGAAATCGAACAACGAAATCGGACTACAAAATCGAACCACGGATCGAACAACGAAATCGAATCGAACAACGAAATCGAACAACGAAATCTAAGAACGCACAACGAAATGGAACAACGAAATCGAACAACGAAATCCAACAACGAATTCGAACAACGAAAACGAACAACGAAATCGAACAACGGAATCGGACAACGAAATTGAACAACGAAATCGAACAACGAAATCGAGCCACGAAAACGAACAACGAAATCGAACAACGAAAATCGAACAACGAAATCGAACAACGAAATTCAACAAAGAACAACGAAATCTAACAACGAACAACGAAATCGAACAAAGAACAACGAAATCTAACAACGAACAACGAACAATAAAATCGAACAACGAATTCGAACAACGAATTCGAACCACGAAATGGAATAACGAACTCGAACAACAAACTGAAACCACGAAATCGAACCACGAAATTGAATAACGAAATGGAACAACGCAATCGAACAACGAAATCGAACAATCAAATCGAACAACGAAATCGATCATCGAAATCGAACACGAATTCAACAACGAAATCGAACAACAAAATCGAACAACGAAATCGAACAACGAAATCGAACAACGAAATCGAACAACGAAATCGAACAACGAAATCGAACAACGAAATCGAACAACGAACTCGAACAACGAAACCGAACAACGAAATCGAACAACGAAATCGAACAACGAAATCGAACAACGAAATCGAACAACGAAATGGAACAACGAAATTGAACAACGAAATCGAACAACGAAAGCGAATAACGAATCGAACAACGAAATCGAACAACGAAATCGAACAACGAAATCGAACAACGAAATTGAACAACGAAATCGAACAACGAAATCGAACAACGAAATCGAACACCGAAATCGAACAACGAAATCGAACAACGAAATCGAACAACGAAATCGAACAACGAAATCAAACAACGAAATCGAACAACGAAATCGAACCACGAAATCATACAATATCGAACAACGAAAACGAACAACGAAATCGAACAACGGAATCGGACAACGAAATCGATCAACGAAATCGAACAACGAAATCGAACCACGAAAACGAACAACGAAATCGAACAACGAAATCGAACAACGAAATCGAACCACGAAATCATACAATATCGAACAACGAAAACGAACAACGAAATCGAACAAAAAACAACGAAATCTAACAACGAACAACGAAATCTAACAACGAACAACGAAATCGAACAAAAAACAACGAAATCTAACAACGAACAACGAAATCTAACAACGAACAACGAAATCGAACAACGAAATCGAACAACGAATTCGAACAACGAATTCGAACCACGAAATCGAACAACGAAATCGAACAACGAAATCGAACAACGAAATCGAACAACGAAATCGAACAACGAAATCGAACAACGAAATCGAACAACGAAATGGAACAACGAAATTGAACAACGAAATCGAACAACGAAAGCGAATAACGAATCGAACAACGAAATCGAACAACTAAATCGAACAACGAAATCGAACAACGAAATCGAACAACGAAATCGGACTACAAAATCGAACCACGAAATCGAACTACGAAATCGAACGAAATCGACCAACGAAATAGAACATCGAAATGGAACAACAAATTTGAACCACGAAATCGAACGAAATCGAATAACGAAATCGAACAACGAAATCGAACAACGAAATCGGACTACAAAATCGAACCACGAATCGAACAACGAAATCGAACGAAATCGAACAACGAAATCGAACAACGAAATCGAACAACGAATTCGAACAACGAAATCGAACAACGAAATAGAACATCGAAATGGAACAACGAAATCGAACAACGAAAACGAACAACGAAATCGAACAACGAAAGCGAATAACGTATCGAACAACGAAATCGAACAACGAAACCGAACAACGAAATCGAACAACGAAATCGAACAACGAAATCGAACAACGAAATCGAACAAAGAACAACGAAATCGAACAAAAAACAACGAAATCTAACAACGAACAACGAAATCTAACAACGAACAACGAAATCGAACAACGAAATCGAACAACGAATTCGAACCACGAAATCATACAATATCGAACAACGAAAACGAACAACGAAGTCGAACAACGGAATCGGTCAGTGAAATCGATCAACGAAATCGAACAACGAAATTGAACAAAGAACAACGAAATCGAACAAAAAACGACGAAATCTAACAACGAACAACGAAATCTAAACAACGAACAACGAAATCGAACAACGAATTCGAACAATGAATTCGAACAATGAAATCGAACAACGAAATCGAACAACGAATTCGAACAACGAATTCGAACCACGAAATCGAACAACGAAATCGAACAACGAAATCGAACAACGAAATCGAACAACGAAATCGAACAACGAAATCGAACAACGAAATCGAACAACGAAATGGAACAACGAAATTGAACAACGAAATCGAACAACGAAAGCGAATAACGAATCGAACAACGAAATCGAACAAAGAAATCGAACAACGAAATAGAACAACGAAATCGAACAACGAAATCCAACTTCGATATCGAACAACGAAATCGAAATCGAACAACAAACTGAAACCACGAAATCGAACCACGAAATAGAACAACGAAATGGAACAACGCAATCGAACAACGAAATCGAACCACGAAATCATACAATATCGAACAACGAAAACGAACAACGAAATCCAACAACGGAATCGGACAACGAAATTGAACAACGAAATCGAACAACGAAATCGAACCACGAAAACGAACAACGAAATGGAACAACGCAATCGAACAACGAAATCGAACAACGAAATCGAACAACGAAACCGAACAACGAAATCGAACAACGAAATCGAACAACGAAATCGAACAACGAAATCGAACAACGAAATGGAACAACGAAATTGAACAACGAAATCGAACAACGAAAGCGAATAACGAATCGAACAACGAAATCGAACAACGAAATCGAACAACGAAATCGAACAACGAAATCGAAAAACGAAATCGGACAACGGAATCGGACAACGAAATTGAACAACGAAATCGAACAACGAAATCGAACAACGAAATCGAACAACGAAATCGAACAACGAAATCAAACAACGAAATCGAACCGAAATCGAACCACGAAATCATACAATATCGAACAACGAAAACGAACAACGAAATCGAACAACGAAATTGAACAACGAAATCGAACAACGAAATCGAACAACGAAATCGAACAACGAAATCGAACAACGAAATCGAACAACGAAATCGAACAACGAAATCAAACAACGAAATCGAACAACGAAATCGAACCACGAAATCATACAATATCGAACAACGAAAACGAACAACGAAATCGAACAACGGAATCGGACAACGAAATCGATCAACGAAATCGAACAACGAAATCGAACCACGAAAACGAACAACGAAATCGAACAACGAAATCGAACAACGAAATCGAACCACGAAATCATACAATATCGAACAACGAAAACGAACAACGAAATCGAACAACGGAATCGGACAACGAAATCGATCAACGAAATCGAACAACGAAATCGAACCACGAAAACGAACAACGAAATCGAACAACGAAATCGAACAAAGAAATCGAATAACGAAATTGAACAACGAAATCGAACAACGAAATCGAACAACGAAATCGAACAACGAAATGGAACACAAAACCACGAAATCGAACCACGAAATAGAACAACGAAATGGAACAACGCAATCGAACAACGAAATCGAACCACGAAATTGAACAACGAAATCGAACAACGAAAGCGAATAACGTATCGAACAACGAAATCGAACAACGAAATCGAACAACGAAATCGACCAACGAAATAGAACATCGAAATCGAACAACGAATTCGAACAACGAAATCGAACAACGAAATCGAACAACGGAAAACGAACACGAAATCGAACATCGAAATCGAACAACGAAATCGAACAACGAAAACAAATAACGAAATCGAACAACGAAAACGAACAACGAAATCGGACTACAAAATCGAACCACGAAATCGAACTACGAAATCGAACGAAATCGACCAACGAAATCGAACAACGAGAAATCGAACCACGAAATCGAACAACGGAATCGAACAACGAAATCGAACAACGAAATCGAACAACGAAATCGAACAACGAAATCGAACAACGAAATAGGACTACAAAATCGAACCACGAAATCGAACAACGAAATCGAACGAAATCGAACAACGAAATCGAACCACGAAATCGAACAACGGAATCGAACAACGAAATCGAACAAAGAAATGGAACAACGAAATCGAACAACGAAATCGAACAACGAAATCGAACAACAAAATCGGACTACAAAATCGAACCACGGATCGAACAACGAAATCGAATCGAACAACGAAATCTAAGAACGCACAACGAAATCGAACAAAGAAATCGAACAACGAAATCGAACAACGAAATCGAACAACGAAATGGAACAACGAAATCGAACAACGAAATCGAACAACGAATTCGAACAACGAAATCGAACAACGAAATCGAACCACGAAACCGAACCACGAAATCGAACAACAAAATCGAACAACGAAATCGAACAACGAATTCGAACAACGAAATCGAATAACGAAATCGAACATCGAAATCGAACAACGAAATGGAACAACGAAATCGAACAACGAAATCGAACAAACTGACTGACTGACTGACTGACTGACTGACTGACTGACTGACTGACTGACTGACTGACTGACTGACTGACTGACTGACTGACTGACTGACTGACTGACTGACTGACTGACTGACTGACTGACTGACTGACTGACTGACTGACTGACTGACTGACTGACTGACTGACTGACTGACTGACTGACTGACTGACTGACTGACTGACTGACTGACTGACTGACTGACTGACTGACTGACTGACTGACTGACTGACTGACTGACTGACTGACTGACTGACTGACTGACTGACTGACTGACTGACTGACTGACTGACTGACTGACTGACTGACTGACTGACTGACTGACTGACTGACTGACTGACTGACTGACTGACTGACTGACTGACTGACTGACTGACTGACTGACTGACTGACTGACTGACTGACTGACTGACTGACTGACTGACTGACTGACTGACTGACTGACTGACTGACTGACTGACTGACTGACTGACTGACTGACTGACTGACTGACTGACTGACTGACTGACTGACTGACTGACTGACTGACTGACTGACTGACTGACTGACTGACTGACTGACTGACTGACTGACTGACTGACTGACTGACTGACTGACTGACTGACTGACTGACTGACTGACTGACTGACTGACTGACTGACTGACTGACTGACTGACTGACTGACTGACTGACTGACTGACTGACTGACTGACTGACTGACTGACTGACTGACTGACTGACTGACTGACTGACTGACTGACTGACTGACTGACTGACTGACTGACTGACTGACTGACTGACTGACTGACTGACTGACTGACTGACTGACTGACTGACTGACTGACTGACTGACTGACTGACTGACTGACTGACTGACTGACTGACTGACTGACTGACTGACTGACTGACTGACTGACTGACTGACTGACTGACTGACTGACTGACTGACTGACTGACTGACTGACTGACTGACTGACTGACTGACTGACTGACTGACTGACTGACTGACTGACTGACTGACTGACTGACTGACTGACTGACTGACTGACTGACTGACTGACTGACTGACTGACTGACTGACTGACTGACTGACTGACTGACTGACTGACTGACTGACTGACTGACTGACTGACTGACTGACTGACTGACTGACTGACTGACTGACTGACTGACTGACTGACTGACTGACTGACTGACTGACTGACTGACTGACTGACTGACTGACTGACTGACTGACTGACTGACTGACTGACTGACTGACTGACTGACTGACTGACTGACTGACTGACTGACTGACTGACTGACTGACTGACTGACTGACTGACTGACTGACTGACTGACTGACTGACTGACTGACTGACTGACTGACTGACTGACTGACTGACTGACTGACTGACTGACTGACTGACTGACTGACTGACTGACTGACTGACTGACTGACTGACTGACTGACTGACTGACTGACTGACTGACTGACTGACTGACTGACTGACTGACTGACTGACTGACTGACTGACTGACTGACTGACTGACTGACTGACTGACTGACTGACTGACTGACTGACTGACTGACTGACTGACTGACTGACTGACTGACTGACTGACTGACTGACTGACTGACTGACTGACTGACTGACTGACTGACTGACTGACTGACTGACTGACTGACTGACTGACTGACTGACTGACTGACTGACTGACTGACTGACTGACTGACTGACTGACTGACTGACTGACTGACTGACTGACTGACTGACTGACTGACTGACTGACTGACTGACTGACTGACTGACTGACTGACTGACTGACTGACTGACTGACTGACTGACTGACTGACTGACTGACTGACTGACTGACTGACTGACTGACTGACTGACTGACTGACTGACTGACTGACTGACTGACTGACTGACTGACTGACTGACTGACTGACTGACTGACTGACTGACTGACTGACTGACTGACTGACTGACTGACTGACTGACTGACTGACTGACTGACTGACTGACTGACTGACTGACTGACTGACTGACTGACTGACTGACTGACTGACTGACTGACTGACTGACTGACTGACTGACTGACTGACTGACTGACTGACTGACTGACTGACTGACTGACTGACTGACTGACTGACTGACTGACTGACTGACTGACTGACTGACTGACTGACTGACTGACTGACTGACTGACTGACTGACTGACTGACTGACTGACTGACTGACTGACTGACTGACTGACTGACTGACTGACTGACTGACTGACTGACTGACTGACTGACTGACTGACTGACTGACTGACTGACTGACTGACTGACTGACTGACTGACTGACTGACTGACTGACTGACTGACTGACTGACTGACTGACTGACTGACTGACTGACTGACTGACTGACTGACTGACTGACTGACTGACTGACTGACTGACTGACTGACTGACTGACTGACTGACTGACTGACTGACTGACTGACTGACTGACTGACTGACTGACTGACTGACTGACTGACTGACTGACTGACTGACTGACTGACTGACTGACTGACTGACTGACTGACTGACTGACTGACTGACTGACTGACTGACTGACTGACTGACTGACTGACTGACTGACTGACTGACTGACTGACTGACTGACTGACTGACTGACTGACTGACTGACTGACTGACTGACTGACTGACTGACTGACTGACTGACTGACTGACTGACTGACTGACTGACTGACTGACTGACTGACTGACTGACTGACTGACTGACTGACTGACTGACTGACTGACTGACTGACTGACTGACTGACTGACTGACTGACTGACTGACTGACTGACTGACTGACTGACTGACTGACTGACTGACTGACTGACTGACTGACTGACTGACTGACTGACTGACTGACTGACTGACTGACTGACTGACTGACTGACTGACTGACTGACTGACTGACTGACTGACTGACTGACTGACTGACTGACTGACTGACTGACTGACTGACTGACTGACTGACTGACTGACTGACTGACTGACTGACTGACTGACTGACTGACTGACTGACTGACTGACTGACTGACTGACTGACTGACTGACTGACTGACTGACTGACTGACTGACTGACTGACTGACTGACTGACTGACTGACTGACTGACTGACTGACTGACTGACTGACTGACTGACTGACTGACTGACTGACTGACTGACTGACTGACTGACTGACTGACTGACTGACTGACTGACTGACTGACTGACTGACTGACTGACTGACTGACTGACTGACTGACTGACTGACTGACTGACTGACTGACTGACTGACTGACTGACTGACTGACTGACTGACTGACTGACTGACTGACTGACTGACTGACTGACTGACTGACTGACTGACTGACTGACTGACTGACTGACTGACTGACTGACTGACTGACTGACTGACTGACTGACTGACTGACTGACTGACTGACTGACTGACTGACTGACTGACTGACTGACTGACTGACTGACTGACTGACTGACTGACTGACTGACTGACTGACTGACTGACTGACTGACTGACTGACTGACTGACTGACTGACTGACTGACTGACTGACTGACTGACTGACTGACTGACTGACTGACTGACTGACTGACTGACTGACTGACTGACTGACTGACTGACTGACTGACTGACTGACTGACTGACTGACTGACTGACTGACTGACTGACTGACTGACTGACTGACTGACTGACTGACTGACTGACTGACTGACTGACTGACTGACTGACTGACTGACTGACTGACTGACTGACTGACTGACTGACTGACTGACTGACTGACTGACTGACTGACTGACTGACTGACTGACTGACTGACTGACTGACTGACTGACTGACTGACTGACTGACTGACTGACTGACTGACTGACTGACTGACTGACTGACTGACTGACTGACTGACTGACTGACTGACTGACTGACTGACTGACTGACTGACTGACTGACTGACTGACTGACTGACTGACTGACTGACTGACTGACTGACTGACTGACTGACTGACTGACTGACTGACTGACTGACTGACTGACTGACTGACTGACTGACTGACTGACTGACTGACTGACTGACTGACTGACTGACTGACTGACTGACTGACTGACTGACTGACTGACTGACTGACTGACTGACTGACTGACTGACTGACTGACTGACTGACTGACTGACTGACTGACTGACTGACTGACTGACTGACTGACTGACTGACTGACTGACTGACTGACTGACTGACTGACTGACTGACTGACTGACTGACTGACTGACTGACTGACTGACTGACTGACTGACTGACTGACTGACTGACTGACTGACTGACTGACTGACTGACTGACTGACTGACTGACTGACTGACTGACTGACTGACTGACTGACTGACTGACTGACTGACTGACTGACTGACTGACTGACTGACTGACTGACTGACTGACTGACTGACTGACTGACTGACTGACTGACTGACTGACTGACTGACTGACTGACTGACTGACTGACTGACTGACTGACTGACTGACTGACTGACTGACTGACTGACTGACTGACTGACTGACTGACTGACTGACTGACTGACTGACTGACTGACTGACTGACTGACTGACTGACTGACTGACTGACTGACTGACTGACTGACTGACTGACTGACTGACTGACTGACTGACTGACTGACTGACTGACTGACTGACTGACTGACTGACTGACTGACTGACTGACTGACTGACTGACTGACTGACTGACTGACTGACTGACTGACTGACTGACTGACTGACTGACTGACTGACTGACTGACTGACTGACTGACTGACTGACTGACTGACTGACTGACTGACTGACTGACTGACTGACTGACTGACTGACTGACTGACTGACTGACTGACTGACTGACTGACTGACTGACTGACTGACTGACTGACTGACTGACTGACTGACTGACTGACTGACTGACTGACTGACTGACTGACTGACTGACTGACTGACTGACTGACTGACTGACTGACTGACTGACTGACTGACTGACTGACTGACTGACTGACTGACTGACTGACTGACTGACTGACTGACTGACTGACTGACTGACTGACTGACTGACTGACTGACTGACTGACTGACTGACTGACTGACTGACTGACTGACTGACTGACTGACTGACTGACTGACTGACTGACTGACTGACTGACTGACTGACTGACTGACTGACTGACTGACTGACTGACTGACTGACTGACTGACTGACTGACTGACTGACTGACTGACTGACTGACTGACTGACTGACTGACTGACTGACTGACTGACTGACTGACTGACTGACTGACTGACTGACTGACTGACTGACTGACTGACTGACTGACTGACTGACTGACTGACTGACTGACTGACTGACTGACTGACTGACTGACTGACTGACTGACTGACTGACTGACTGACTGACTGACTGACTGACTGACTGACTGACTGACTGACTGACTGACTGACTGACTGACTGACTGACTGACTGACTGACTGACTGACTGACTGACTGACTGACTGACTGACTGACTGACTGACTGACTGACTGACTGACTGACTGACTGACTGACTGACTGACTGACTGACTGACTGACTGACTGACTGACTGACTGACTGACTGACTGACTGACTGACTGACTGACTGACTGACTGACTGACTGACTGACTGACTGACTGACTGACTGACTGACTGACTGACTGACTGACTGACTGACTGACTGACTGACTGACTGACTGACTGACTGACTGACTGACTGACTGACTGACTGACTGACTGACTGACTGACTGACTGACTGACTGACTGACTGACTGACTGACTGACTGACTGACTGACTGACTGACTGACTGACTGACTGACTGACTGACTGACTGACTGACTGACTGACTGACTGACTGACTGACTGACTGACTGACTGACTGACTGACTGACTGACTGACTGACTGACTGACTGACTGACTGACTGACTGACTGACTGACTGACTGACTGACTGACTGACTGACTGACTGACTGACTGACTGACTGACTGACTGACTGACTGACTGACTGACTGACTGACTGACTGACTGACTGACTGACAGACTGACAGACTGACAGACTGA
>CAUJLB010000106.1:0-107000 GCA_963243735.1 Neocrepidodera transversa | reverse complement strand
TAGATTTCGTTGTTCTTTGTTCGATTCCGTGGTTCGAATTCGTTGTTCGAATTCGTTGTTCGATTCGTTATTCGATTTCGTTGTTCGATTTCTTGTTCGATTTCGTTGTTCCATTTCGTTGTTCGATTTCGTTGTTCGATTTCGTTGTTCGATTTCGTTGTTAGATTTCGTTGTTCGATTTCGTTGTTCGATTTCGTTGTTCGATTTCGTTGTTCGATTTCGTTGTCCGATTCCGTTGTTCGATTTCGTTGTTCGTTTTCGTTGTTCGATATTGTTCTATGATTTCGTGGTTCGATTTCGTTGTTCGATTGCGTTGTTCCATTTCGTTGTTCTATTTCGTGGTTCGATTTCGTGGTTTCAGTTTGTTGTTCGATTTCGATTTCGCTGTTCGATTTCGAAGTTGGATTTCGTTGTTCTATTTCGTTGTTCTAATTCGTTGTTCGATTTCGTTGTTCGATTTCGTTGTTCGATTTCGTTGTTCGATTTCGTTGTTCGATTTCGTTGTTCGATTCGTTATTCGATTTCGTTGTTAGATTTCGTTGTTCGATTTCGTTGTTCGATTTCGTTGTTCGATTTCGTTGTTCGATTTCGTTGTTAGATTTCGTTGTTCGTTGTTAGATTTCGTTGTTCGTTGTTAGATTTCGTTATTCGTTGTTAGATTTCGTTGTTCTTTGTTCGATTTCGTGGTTCGAATTCGTTGTTCGAATTCGTTGTTCGATTTCGTTGTTCGATTTCGTTGTTCGATTTTGTTGTTCGATTTCGTTGTTCGATTTCGTTGTTCGATTTCGAAGTTCGATTTCGTTGTTCGATTTCGTTGTTCGATTTCGTTGTTCGATTTCGTTATTCGATTTCGTTGTTCGATTTCGTTGTTCGATTTCGTTGTTCGATTTCGTTGTTCGATTTCGTTGTTCGATTTCGTTGTTCAATTTCGTTGTTCGATTTCGTTGTTCGATTTCGTTGTTCGATTTCGTTGTTCGATTTCGTTGTTCGATTTCGTTGTTCGATTTCGTTGTTCGATTTCGTTGTTGGAATTCGTGTTCGATTTCGTTGATCGATTTCGTTGTTCGATTTTCATTGTTTGATTTGATTGTTCGATTTCGTTGATCGATTTCGTTGATCGATTTCGTTTTTCGATTTCGTTCGATTTCGTTGTTCGATTTCATTGTTCGATTTCGTGGTTCGAATTCGTTGTTCGAATTCGTTGTTCGATTTCGTTGTTCGTAGTTAGATTTCGTTGTTCGTAGTTAGATTTCGTTGTTCTTTGTTCGATTTCGTTGTTCGTTGTTAGATTTCGTTGTTCTTTGTTCGATTTCGTTGTTCGATTTCGTTGTTCGATTTTCGTTGTTCGATTTCGTTGTTCGATTGCGTTGTTCCATTTCGTTATTCAATTTCGTGGTTCGATTTCGTGGTTTCAGTTTGTTGTTCGAGTTCGTTATTCGATTTCGTTGTTCGATTTCGTTGTTCGATTTCGTTGTTCGTTTTCGTTGTTCGATATTGTATGATTTCGTGGTTCGATTTCGTTGTTCGATTGCGTTGTTCCATTTCGTTGTTCTATTTCGTGGTTCGATTTCGTGGTTTCAGTTTGTTGTTCGATTTCGATTTCGTTGTTCGATATCGAAGTTGGATTTCGTTGTTCGATTTCGTTGTTCTATTTCGTTGTTCGATTTCGTTGTTCGAATTCGTTGTTCGAATTCGTTGTTCGATTTCGTTGTTCAATTTCGTTGTTCCATTTCGTTGTTCGATTTCGTTGTTCGATTTCGTTGTTCGATTGCGTTGTTCCATTTCGTTGTTCTATTTCGTGGTTCGATTTCGTGGTTTCAGTTTGTTGTTCGATTTCGATTTCGTTGTTCGATTTCGAAGTTGGATTTCGTTGTTCGATTTCGTTGTTCAATTTCGATGTTCCATTTCGTTGTTCGATTTCGTTGTTCGAATTCGTTGTTCGATTTCGTTGTTCAATTTCGTTGTTCCATTTCGTTGTTCGATTTCGTTGTTCGATTTCGTTGTTCGATTTCGTTGTTCGATTTCGTTGTTCGATTTCGTTGTCCGATTCCGTTGTTCGATTTCGTTGTTCATTTTCGTTGTTCGATATTGTATGATTTCGTGGTTCGATTTCGTTGTTCGATTGCGTTGTTCCATTTCGTTGTTCTATTTCGTGGTTCAATTTCGTGGTTTCAGTTTGTTGTTCGATTTCGATTTCGTTGTTCGATATCGAAGTTGGATTTCGTTGTTCGATTTCGTTGTTCTATTTCGTTGTTCGATTTCGTTGTTCGATTTCGTTGTTCAATTTCGTTGTTCCATTTCGTTGTTCGATTTCGTTGTTCGATTTCGTTGTTCGATTGCGTTGTTCCATTTCGTTGTTCTATTTCGTGGTTCGAATTCGTTGTTCGAATTCGTTGTTCGAATTCGTTGTTCGATTTCGTTGTTCGATTTCATTGTTCGATTTCGTGGTTCGAATTCGTTGTTCGAATTCGTTGTTCGATTTCGTTGTTCGTTGTTAGATTTCGTTGTTCGTTGTTAGATTTCGTTGTTCTTTGTTCAATTTCGTTGTTCGATTCGTTATTCGCTTTCGTTGTGCGATTTCGTTGTTCAATTTCGTTGTTCCATTTCGTTGTTCGATTTCGTTGTTCGATTTAGTTGTTCGATTTCGTTGTTCGATTTCGTTGTTCGATTTCGTTGTTCGATTTCGTTGTTCGATTTCGTTGTTCGATTTCGTTGTTCGATTTCGTTGTTCGATTTCGTTGTTCGATTTCGTTGTTCGATTTCTTTGTTCGATTTCGTTGTTCGATTTCGTTGTTCGATTTCGTTGTTCGATTTCGTTGTTCGATTTCGTTGTTCGATTTTGTTATTCGATTTCGTTGTTGTACGTGAAAGTGAATTTATAATAAATATATGTCTCATTATCATTTTAGTAAATTTACGTCTCACCATTATACCGAACCACAATCAAAATACCAAAAACAAATAAAAATAAAATCTTTCCGTACCCTAGAACGGAAGACTCTGATATTACTTGGCGCTTCCTAATTACTTTACCTATTGTTAGTTGGCGCTACTAATCAACGGTGATAAAATACACTTTTTATTTTACTTCCCTGAGATTTATTTATCATCATTTAAAAATGAAAAATTTACCAAAGTTTATAAAAAAAATACTTCAGTTTCGGTAAATTTAATTCTAGACCAAATTGATATGTTGATATTGATATGTTGTTCATAATAAAAGCAAAAAAATACTTTCCCGGAAAATAAATTTATTTCTAAATCAGCTAAAAAAAATTATGAAAATCGGACGTAAGACATGGAAACAGGAGATAAAATCATTTCAAATGAGTATGGAGCCCCTCTTAATAAAAAAAAATTATATCTTATAGAAATATTTGCGACACTGCTGGATAAATATCTGAAAAAAATCTTAGGCCTTTTATTTCTAATAAATCGCAAAAAAAATTCAAATTTACAGTGTGAAAATGAAAATATATCTTTTATTTCAATCAAAAGACATCAGATAACTAAAACATTTGTTACATTTAGGTTAGTACTTACTCATAATTCAAAATAATCTTGATGGTGTAAGTTGACTTACCTGTAACAAAAAAAAATCTTTAACCAATCAATTAAAAAATTTAGATTAGATTTAACAAAAAAAAATCTTTAACCAATCAATTAAAAAATTTAGATTAGATTTCAGAAGAATTTAAACATTGATGAAAACCAAAACTTTGATAAAAATTAGAAACCAAAAAAAAATGAATAGTCTGTATAATTTATAGTTTATCATTAACTCCGTACGTAGAGTGTTTTAACAAGTTTAGTTTTGGTTAGTGGTGACGATGTTCTTCAACATTGTATACTTTATAATCAATTTTTTTTATATGAAGGCAACAATATTATCATTTATTTAGGGCGCCAACCAATTATCTTTTTCTTTGATAGTGAAGAATAAAAAAGTAATAATTTAAAACAGAAATATTATCAACATAAAATTAGAATAAGAATATAAAATAACAATACGAGTACAACAATTTTGGTTGATGTTGATGTACAAAATAAGAGTTAAACCATTTTCCTACTCAAAAATTTCACTCGAATCTCATTAAAATAGTCATTAAATGTTTGTATAGAAATTTGCTTCTATTTGTTGTAAAACTCTATTTTATTCCGAGATGCAAGAAACAAGAATAATTAAAATTAAATTTGTCGCCTCTTGTTAGACAACGAAAAATTAATCATTAATCAACGAAACAATAAGAACTCGGTGTAAGTGGATTTGCAAAAATTAATTATACTGCATATTACCTTTTTGCAGCATTCACACTGCGAAAATGAATTTTCAAAAACAAATAAAAATAAATAATGGAGGTAGTATTCCATATAAATTAAATTAATTAGATAATACCGAGTGTGTAAAATTTATATTTATACAGTGTGTCCGTAAAGTATGGAACAAATTCATTTTTAGTTAAACAGGCCATTTTAAGAAATAATCCTGAAACACGTCGATTTTTGATTTTAATTTACTGTATTTTAAAATAATCTCATATACAGGGTGAATTACTTTCGAGTAATGAAGTCACCGTCATTTTTTTTAAATGGAACACCCCCATTTTGTTTTAATTTTCGGATTACACTAGCTAAGCTGATTCCAAAATGTATCACATGTTAATTCCAATTGGTACAGGGTGGACAAAAATACAATAGTTTTGAGTGTGCTCATAAAGTAACGCGTGTAACGAGAAATTATTTCTTATCAATTAAAAAAAAAAAACATAGTCGTCTAGTTTTTTGTGAAATGTCATTATTTGTTTGGTAATTTATTGATGTTCAGTGACAGTTTAGTACTGCAATATTTTTGGTATTCGTGGATGTTTTAATTATTGCTTAGATTTAATTTGAAGTAGAAATGGAGTTAAGTGTAAAACAAAAAATTGAAATACTTATGATGATTGGGTGTGGAGACAGATCGCGAACTCAGATGGAAGTGAGCAATATGTTTAATGATAAATATCCAGAAAGACCTATAACGCCGTTCAACAGTCAGTAAGATAGAAAAGAAATTTCGAGAAACTGGTACGGTTGAAAATGCACGCAAATCAGGTCGTCCGTCTGCAAATGCTGATACAGCATTAGATGTTTTACTTAGTTTTGAAGAATATGCGCACAATTATGTGCGTAAAGTTAGTCGCTATATCGGTGTTAGCAAAACAACGGTACACAAACTATTAAAGCTTGAAAAATGGCATCCTTATAAAATCAAACTTGTGCAGGAATTAAACGAAGATGATCCCGATAGAAGAAAATTAAATTTTGCGAAGAAATGATGGATAAATGTCACAGAGACCCTCTCTAATTTAAACGGGGCAAAGTACCTTGAGTTTTTAAGGGGGTATCTCATGCCTACTTTACGTAATTTGTTTCGCAGCAGACGTAATCCTGGAGATTTTGATGAAAGCTTATGGTTTCAACAGGATGCTGTAGATGTTAGTAGGTACCTAGATGAAATTTTTCCGAACAGGTGGATTGTCAGACGTGGATCTATTGAATGGTCAGTGAGGTCACCACATTTCAATCCTTTGGATTATTTTATGTGGGGCCATCTGAAGAATGTTGTGTATCAAACGAAACCAGCAAATATTCAAGAATTAGAAGAGAGAATTCGGACAGCAACAAACAATATTTCTCAAGACACAATAAAAAAGGTTCAACAAGAATTTGTACACCGTTTGGGTTACTGTCAAATACAGCAAGGGCTGCAGTACGAACATTTATAAAGTCATGTATTTCATCATATTCTGTCCGCTAGACAATAATTATTTTTGATAATATTGTTAATTTAACTAATGAAGAATGTTACGCGTTACTTTATGAGCACACACAAAACTAATGTATTTTTGTCCACCCTGTACCTATTGGAATCAACATGTGATACATTTTTGGAATCAGCTCAGCTAGAGTAATCCGAAAATTGAAACCAAATGGGGGTGTTCCATTAAAAAAAAAATTACGGTGACTTCATTACTCGAAAGTAATCCACCCTGTATATTAGATTATTATTTTAAAATACGGTAAATTAAAATCAAAGATCGACGTGTTTCAGGAATATTTCTTAAAATGGCTTGTTTAGCTAAAAATGAATTTGTTCCATACTTTACGGACACACTCTGTATATCATGAAGGGTTTTTTTTAGCCTAATATGGAGTGCGAGATTTCACCTGCACTGACTGAGGCTCTAGGCGTATTGTACCCCGCCAGTTTTCACATCAGACTAGTACTTTTGACAAAGTCTAGAATAGTTCTGATGTTAACTTTCGGTATCTCTTTGGGTTCAGGATACTATACCCCAAAGTGCCATTCCATTTCCCTTTTCAGGTCCCAGCAACAGCAGAGGAAGAGGAGTTCCGTCTTCTTCTAGGACACCTAGTGTAGTTTTAAGTTACCATCTATTTAGGCGTCCTAGCAGATTGTCTCTGCTCTTGGGTGGACCTTTTTGACTGTCTTAGTCCCGAAAGTTCCATCTAGATGAGAGCATAGGTGCTGGATTCTATCATATGAACTCAGGAAGAACTTGCATTCTAAATCTGGGATCTATGGATATGATCTTTCAAGCGAAACTGAATGAGGTAAATGCTTGAATAAATGTGATGACGCGCGAGGTTCATAGAAATAACAGAATCCGAATACTCACAAAAAGTCAAGTATCCCTTAAAGCAATGAAAATAATGGAAATCCTGACTGATAACTTTTGAATAGGTGCCTGGGCATGAGGGCAGAGAAGGAAATAAAGAGAAGACCGGGCTGATAAGGAAGCCGAAAAACAATTAATTATACAGCAACCTACGTGTGGTATTTTCTACTAACATGTAAAGAGTATGCTTTAGAAACAATTAAAAGGCACGGAATAATGTTCTGGATTCGTCTATATATCCGACTGATTGACTGACCTCACTTTTTTTGTCACTCTCAGGTATGTTCATAAAATTGGAGCTGACATGCATTCTGTCTGATAGCATAGTTAGTAGCGGATTTTCTCTTAGTTTTTCTGCGATCATGAAATAGTATCCTTTCCTTGGAAGTTTTCATCCCATACCGAATATACCAAGCCTGTGGGTTACTGCCAGTATCTCTTTTTCCACTACTAGGTGTAACGGAGGGAGCCCCATCAGAACTTCCATAACCGCAGTTGGTGTTGTTCTAAATGCATCTGTAATCAGAAGACATGCTACTCACTGGGTCTCACAACATTGGTATAGAGCCAATGCGATATTCCCGGGTTAACTCCCCATTCCGAGCATGGTGGACGACGTACGTGTGTGTTCGAAATGCTCTGAGAATTTTGTTGTTTCTAAAAAGTGTATACAATGTAAAAAATGTGAAGAATACTATCATTCCGTTTGTGTTGGTGTAAAGGAGGCGGTGTATAAATTTCTAACAGATTCTAATAATCTATTCTGGTTTTGTGAAGATAGCAACGAAACATGGAATGAAAGTAAGTCAATGAATAATAGTAATACTTGCGGGGATATTCAAACTGTACAAAAAGAAATGCAGTGTTTTAAAAGGGAATTAATTTTGTACAAAAAATTATTAGATCAGCATCAAAATTCAAACAGACTACAAAAAGTTAAAATATTAACATATGAAAATGAATTAAACTATTTAAGGAATCCTACTGATAGACCGTTTTTATTTAAAAATTCTGACTCTTCAAATTCAGCAGTACTGCTAATTAAATCTGATAACACTTGTACCGATAATAATGAAATTATGAAAAGTGTTATGCATGCTGTCAAGCCTAGTAAAATAAATGCGTGTATAAATGCAACTCAGAAAATTAAAAATGGTGTTGTTATTTACTGTGGGAATGATCAATCTCTAAATGAATTAAAGGAGACTTTGCAGGATAATTTGGGAAATAAATATAACATTGATAAGGCTAAAGCTAGACTTCCAAGAATGCTTTGAAAAATATTGATCTTGACAGTACTTCTGAACTGAATAAAGAAGGAATTGCTGATGATATTCTGTCTCAAAATGATTTGGTCAGGTTTGATAGCAATAATCTAAAAATTATTACGGTATTCAAAAGATTTGAAAAAAATAAAATGGTCATTGAAGTGGAACCTGATTTAAGAAATTTGCTGCTTGCTCGAGGCTTCATATGGTTCGGTTGGAAAAAATCATTTATCTCCAATCAACTTAACATAGTGCAGTGTTATAAGTGTGCTAAGTTTGGTCATCGTGAAAAAGAGTGTAGAAGTTCTAGAAGCTGTTTCAATTGTTCAGGAAACCATTCTATTAAATCTTGTAGTTGAGATCTTGTTACTTTTAAAAATGTTGAAAATTTTAATGGTAGATATAAAAATAGGTGTACAAATCAACAAACAGATAATGAGCAATGTCCTACTTACAAAAAATTTGTTTCTAATCTTCTAAGTAAAATAAACTATGGCTAGAGTTTTTTCATCAAAAAGAAAAAAATGCATGTTCAAACACTTTAAAAATTTTACACGTTAATATACGATCTTTATTACTTTGTTGATTTAGAATCATTAATTATTGAAAAAAATCTCGACATCATTGCGGTTTCAGAAACGTGGTTATCTGAAACTATAAATAACTCGAATGTTAGCATTTCTGGCTTCACATTCTTTCGTAGTGATAGAAACCGTCATGGAGGAGGTGTTGGTATTTATATTCGTTCTTGTTTTCAATGCCAAGTTCTTAACTTTGATCAGTCACGTTATGACCCTTCTCTAGAACACTTATGTATTCAATTTAAAATCGCTACCCTGTCATTTTGTGTAGGAGTATTATACAGACCGCCAAATTAAAATATTAATCAAGCAATCCAACTTGTAGACAATATTTTGCCCGATATCATAACTGGCCATGATGGTAATCTTATATTGGCTGACATAAATGTTGATTTAAGTAATAATAATAATAATCCGGTTAGAAATCTTTTTGATAATTTTGATCTTTCGCAGATTATTGATGAACCTACGCATTTCACAAGCCATTCAGCTACTTTAATTGATCCTGTATTTTTGAATACTACCGATAAATAATGACTTAATTCCGGAACTATCAATGCAGACCAATTTATCAACCACAAAATGATGTTTTGTGATATACTTGTCGATCATTATAAAAAACAAAAATTTGTTACCTGCAGAGATTTAAAGAATGTAGATCAATTGTCTTTGAATCGGGATTTGTCTTGCATATTCTGGGACAATACATTGGAATTTACTGATATTGATAGTAAAGTTAGATATCTAACTAGCTCAATTATTTGCCTCTTTAATCGTTATTGTCCGGTTCAAACTGTTAAGAGTCAGTAAGCGACAAGCTTCCTGGTTAACATATCCTCTTAAATAATTTTTAAAGAGCGTAATAAAGCCTTAAATAAATATAAATAATGTAAAACTAACGGTAACTGGATAAGATATAAAGAACTTCGAAACCTTGCACTAGCCTTCGGCAAGAAGAGAAAAAGCAGCGTATCTGCAATTTTTAAGTAGACAGTCAAAGTCCTCTAAATTTTTTAATTCCTTAAAGTCCATGAAAATTCAGAGTTCCAAATCCGAAAGCATACCTTCCGCTTTAACTAACCCCCATAGAATAAATGACTATTTTACTTCTTTATTTCAAGATAGTGATAGTAGTTATTGGAATTCAATATTTAATTATCGCAGCAGGAAAAAAGACCAAGCAATCAATTTTAACTTTAGTTTAATTAGTATAGAAGCCTTATATGATATTATCAGGAATATAAAATCCAATGCTGCAGGTTTGGATGGCATTAACTTAAGAATGCTGGAGATTTGCTTATCAACAATTATTCTTCCTATAATGTCCAAAATATTATAGATAATAATATAATTCCTTTGCAACAGTTTTTCTTTCGAAAAGGTTACAGTACAACAACTGCGCTAGCTAATTTAACTGATAATGTTATTCATAGTATGGTTCATAGAAAAGCAAGAGCTTTAGTGTTATTAGATTTAAGAAAAGCGTTTGATACCATAAACCACCGATTGCTAATTGCTAAATGTTCTTTGCTTGGCTTTGCTTTGCGTGCATTAAATTTTATTAAATCATTTATGACTACTATTAAATCAGGAGTACCTCAAGGTTCGGCACTTGGCTCGTTACAATTTTAATTACATACGTCCGACGTACAAGACCATATTCATAATGGTGCAGCTCAATTTTTTGCTGACGATGCGCAAATATTTCATGAGTTTGATACTAAATCAAAGTATATTTTATTTTGCAATAATGATCCGTCTAGGCAACTTTTGAAATTTTACTTTCACTTAAAAATCTGTAATAGAACAATACCTAATGCAGAACAAACAAAAATCCTAAGATTGATATTTGATGAAAACTTAAGATTTAATAAACATCTTAACCACTTATTAAAATTAAGTTGTGGGGCTTTAAGATTACTTAAATAAGCATATTCTGCATAACAAATTTATTCATGCAAATTTGTATGAAAGTCTAGTTATTTCCAAATAAGTATATGCCATTCCAGTTTACTATCTTTGTCTAACTGCTAAAAGTTGAAGACGTCTGCAAATAATGCAAAATTCATGTTGTAGATTTGTTAATAATTTCTCCTTACATTTTGTCAGATCGCGACGGATAAATATATATAATCTATTTAAATACCTGCTGCTGACCTTATTACATAAAATAGTCAATAATGAATTTTCCCCTTACCTCAGCAATAAACTAATATATAGAACAATGCTTCAAAACAGCACTATAAGAATTACAAAGACGTTAACGTTACCTATTCATCGTACGGCACTCTTCTCACGAAGCTTCACTTTCAATGCGGTAAATCTGTGCAATGCTCTACCAACAGAATTAAAGAATATTCAGTCTTCAAGTATGTTTAAAAAACAATTAAAACTTAAACTTTTGGAAAGCCAGTGATTCTTTTATGTTATAATCATATGTAATTGTTCCTATAAATGTTTGTCTTATTCTTAAATTTATATCAACGGGTTAGATGTAAGAGTAGCCATAGGCTAAATGTCGCCCTTAAAAATACACGTTGTAAGAAGTGTAAATAAAGGCATTTATTATTATTATTATTCTTATTATTATTACTTAGACCCCATCATCCTCTTGCAGGCCCAAAGGACTCTTAGAGCTTTTTCCATTACCCTGCTTATATGGCTACAGAACGTTACTTTGTTATCTAGGATACCTCCGAAATATTTAATCTCTGTTGAAAATGATTTCTCATGCCTTGTGGAGGCAACAACTGTTGTTTTCGTCGGATTTGTTGATAATCCCTCCTTCCGGCCTGTTGCATCCTATTTTTAATTTATACGTGATCAGAAAATGCTTGTGCGTAAATATTTTCTCTCTCTCTAGCTCGCTAAGAAGATCATCAACTACCAGGATCAATGAAAAGAGTACACGTAACCGAGGGCACCATTTATGGCAACAACTTTTGTTCTTATGTTGTAAACAGTGCTATAAACATTCCTATGCTGAAGCATGAAGTCCTGACAGTCCAATGCTTGTTCCGCCTTGAGCGCGTGAATCGCAGCGTTACAGGACTTTCCAGATTGATATGTGAGTTAGTTTCGGTGTATACCAATACCTCATCGTTCCTCAATCATCTTTTCTCATTTTTTTTTTTTTTAATGATGCCATACTGATAAGTCTATAAGATTTGACTTCTGCGTAGTACGCTTTACCTGTTTTGGGTATAAAGACAACTCTTATAGACCTGCATTTTGTTGGTAGAGTTTGTTTAACCATCCTTTGCCGTTACGTCATTATCGGTGACGTATTCTGCTGTTTTACGTTTGTCGTATATTATTTGAATGTCATTTTACACATAACCTCAAAATTAAAATATAACTACTGACATATGTTAAGGATTGTTTTCAATGACCCATGTTAAGGTGTGTTTGAATTAATAAATTGGTAATGCCGAAAATTGTATTTTGCTTTATGGGTTGCGTACATTTTTACATAATTTAGTAATTTTTTTTAACTTGAAGCCTCCTTTTTTTAACTGATTTGGTTCAAATTTCTAGTTTGGGGATATAACTATTCATATTTTTACAAATTGTATAGTAATTATTGTCTGTGTGATTGTGAGAAATACTTTCGTAAGTATTCCTAAAAAATGAAAATAAAAACACATGTATTGGAGAAAACAGGCAATAAATAAATTTATTTCTGAAAAAACTCCCAATACAAATAGGAAAAAGCAACGAAAAAACGGATAAGAAACGTAAACTAAAATAGCATGTAATGAAATAAAATGCAAAATCTAAGCTTCATCATTGACAAAATCATCTTCATCATCACTCTGGGAGTCCGATTCACTCAGATCTATGATAACAGGAAGAAAATGAGATGCATCAATGTATTTTTCTTTTTCATAGTCATTATTGATTAATTGATTTGTGTGCCTGAAATAGTGCTTCCATGAAACATCTCCAGCATGAACTTTGATTTTGTAGTCTTTATCTGTTTCTATTCCACTAGTAACTGTTTTTTGAATGGTTCTAATAGATATGTCTAGAGCATCAGCAAGATGCTATAAAATTTAATAAAATCAAATCAATAAATGCTTACATTTTGCATAATACAGCTAGATATTTACGTTGTAGACTGCATTTAACGGTAAAAGGGGTTTTCCAGCATATCTTTCTCTTGAAAAGTAATTAATCAACTTAAAGTTTGCTCTTTCTCATTATACAGGGAACGCATTTTGACAATGAACAATTAATTGTAAAAGGCGAAAATAATCAAAAATACTCAATACAAATCAAAATATGACAACTTAACTGTCAAAAGTAATAAATAATCTGAATTAGTTAAGAAATACGTCAATGACGTCTTAAATCCGTCTCATCCATTTCATGATGGAGAGATCGAGATGGATAATGTATGACGCAACGGCAAAGGATGGTTAAACAAACTCTACATACCCCAAGGCCAGGCTGGTAAGGAGAAGCAGAGCTGGGAATATTCCATCCGGTCCAGCTGTCTTGAATGACTGAAAACATCTCAGAGCCCATGCAAGTTTGTTCTATTTACAACTTTGTTTTCTTCACTCCAGTTCTGCTTCATGGCCTTTGCTATAAGGGCCACCTCAGTCCAATCCTCTTGACTTTAATTAAATATGCAACCTGGGAAGTGTAAATTTAGTAACAACTCTAAAGTCTCCTCAGTGCTGGCAGTCTTCTCATTTTTACTTTTAAAAATGAAAACTCCTAATAATTTCCACCAACGGAACATATCCTTTAAAGATTAAAAAGCTTTCCTCATACATACCATAATTATTTTAAAGTAATTGAGTATCATTTACTAATTTTTATTAAATTATTTAATTAAAATAATTTTCTGAAGTTTATCATATACGATGAGCGAAGAAATTCCCATCAAAGCATAATTCGAAAAATTAATATTATCCAGAAAGTTCAATAATTACTTCGAAACTTTGTTAAAGTGTTATATTTTCGTAATTAACACAAACATTTTTAAGTGCTTTTTTTAAGATATTTAATTTGTTCTTTTTTTTTAAACTTTAGTGTATTTCATAAAAGAATTTCTTTTTATTTTCATTCCACGTATAGTCGTTGTCTGATTAAAGAATAGTCTTTAAACCTGATGAGTAAAACAAAGAAGTAAAAAAAAGAGATGGACCATATCGTTATGTAGCTTGTAACTTTTCGGCAGGTTATTTTTTTCTTTCTTTTAGATGGCTCTGTAGCAATTGCAATTTTTTGGTACATGCTTTATTTAATTTTTATTACAATAAATTGTATAATTGGATATTGTATTTTTTTTCAAACGCGTGGTTTTTTAATTTCAACCTAGCCTAGATTATGTACTGGGTGTTGTTTTCTTATTACTTAATAGACAAATATATTACTTATTTAGGGTTTATTTATGTATAAATTTTATTTTTAATCATTTCGTTGGTTTCGCTGGTTCTTTATACCATTTTAGACTTATATGTCTTTTTCCACCAACTTTTATCTTACTTGACTTAATTATGTGGTACAATTTTTTAGATGGTGACTTTTTATCTTAGAAATAAATCGAAAATAAAATATATACCGGTTTAAAATAGCAAAAATAAAAATCAACTGAAAAATAAAAAAATCAGGGCAAAAACAAGAAAATCAAAAAAATCAACAAAAATTATAATATTCTGAAATAATGTAAAAAAAAATCAGGAAAACATAAGGAAAAAAATTATAAATCTTATTATTAAAATCAAAAATTTTAAAAAACACGAAAAATAAAAAAACATCAGGAAGAAAACTTAAAAATGATCAAATAAAAAACGGGAATAATTAGAAAAACTATAAAATCAGAAATAAATTTAAAAAAATCTGAAAAATAAAAAAACATCATCGAGAAAATCAAAAAAAATCGTAGAAAACAGGAAAAATTATGATACTAAAAAATCAGAGATATCAGAAAAAGAGAAGAAAAAACAGAAAATCAGAACAAATAAAAAAAAAACAAAAAGTAAAAAACATGACGTAGAAAATCAAAAAAAAAAAATCTGAAGAAACAGAAATAATCAGAAAAAAGTAATAAATTATTAGAAAATCAGACATATTTTAAAAAAATCAGGAAGAATAAAAATAGAAAATTAGAAGAAAAATTAGCAAAAACAGGAAAAATCTAAAAAAATTTTAATAATACGAAAAAATCAGAAAACAAACAAGGAAAAATATAAAGGAAACAAAGTCAAAAAAATACAAAAAAAAAACAGGAACACATCAGATAAATATCAAAAAAAACATCTGAAAAAATTATAAAAATTATATAATCAGAAAAAAATAAAAAAACAAGAAAAAAACCAAAAATAAAAGAAAATTAAAAAAACAAAGTTAAGTATGAAATCCAAAAAAAAAAATCAGAAGAAAACGGAAAAAATTAGAAAAACATCAGCAAAAATTTGAATTATAAAATCAGAAAAAAACGAAACATTAAAAAAACAACAGGTAGAAAATAAAAAAAAAAACAGGAAAAACGAAAAATCAAAAGAAATTGTGATAGTCCGGGAAAATTTGAAAAAATCTGAAAAAGAGAAAAAATTAAAAAATTTAGAAAAAAAATAATTAAAAAGTAAAAACCAACATAAAAAATCAAAAAAACAGGAAAAATCAGAAAACCGAAAGAAAAAATTGGAAAATTAAAAAAATCAGATTTGAATTTTAAAAAAATTAGGAAAAATAAAAAACGGAAAAATATGAAAAAATTATAATGATACGAAAAAATCAAAAAAAAAAACAAGAAAACATACAAAAGAAACAACGTTATGGAAAAAATGAAACAAAATTTAGTGAAAAAAACAGGAAAAAGCAGAAAAAATTTTAAAAATCTGAAAAAATACTAAAAAAACCGAAATACATCAGATAAACTTCAGAAAAGCACCAGAAAAAAATTATAAAATCAGAAAAATTAAAAAAAAATAAGGAAAACAAAAAAATAAAAAATTAAAAAACAAAGTCAAGTATTAAATCAAAAAAAAATCAGAAGAAAAATCAGCAAAAATTAGAAAAATTATAAAATCAGAAAAAAATGAAACAATAAAAAAACAACATGTAGAAAATAAAAAACAATAAGAGAAAAAACAGGAAAACTCGAAAAATCAAAAGAAAAATTTGAAAATATCTCATAAACAGAAAAAATAGAAAAATTTAGAAAATCAGAAAAAATTAAATAAAAAAACAAGTAAAAAGTAAAGAACATAACGTAGAAAATCAAACAAAAAAATCAAAAAAATACATGAAAAATCGGAAAAACGAAAGAAAAAATTAGAAAATTTACAAAATCAGATATGAATTTTAAAAAAAATTAGGAAAAGCAAAAAATAAACAAAATCAGGACAAATCTGAAAAAATTACAATATTACGAAAAAATCAGAAAAACAACACAAAAACATCAAAAGAAATTATAAAATCAGGAGAAAATAAAGAAAAATTAGAAAAACGCAGAAAACAGAAAATCAGAAATAAATAAAAAAAAAAATAAAAAAGTAAAAAAATAGTATAAGCTAGAAAATCAAAAGAAAAAATCATAGCAAAAACAGATAAGTTTGAAAAACCTGAAAAAATTAAAAATCTGAAGAAATTATAATAGTCTGACAAAAACCTAAAAAACAAAAATTAAAAAATCACGAAAATTATTTATAGGGTATCATTTAAAAATTACCTAATTTTAGCAGGAATTTTCGCAAACTGGGATTTTTTATATTTTGGCAACCTAACCAACATTTTCCTTGAGTAATTCTTTAACCGGTAAACACAAAAGTCACGTGGTGTGTGGGCCTCTTAGCTTTCGTAAATTTCAACGAAAAGTAGGTGCGGAACAAGTTATCTAAATATTTAGTCCAAAACAAGACAACGATGTAATATATAAGAGATAACAATAAAGCGATATATAATTAAAATTATTTAATTAAATTTAAGCAAATCTGAAATTCAAATTTGCTAGGAAAATATTTGAGTAGTTTTATTGAAACTTGAATCTGCACTTTAAGTTGAGATTCATTTATTTAATATGACATACAACATTTACTGGTTCATCAACTAATCAGTCAAATAATCTAAAAAATCATAAACCGGGCCAACAAACTTCTGTATCCCCAATAAACAGCGCATAATCCATTATTTGCAAAACTTTCTGAATAATTAATTATACCTATTCACTGAAATTACGAAGTTACAAAATATCGACGTAGATCATTAATAGCTATTTGTGTATTAAGAGCGGAAAGTGATACTTTGCTGCTTGAGGCTCGAATTGCACACAAGATTTTTTCTACGATCACATTATTTTTAGACAAATAATTAAAAAAATACATGAAAATACACTTCATAACCTAAAAATGAAATAATGACGTTTCATTAATTTCATAGTCTACTATTTGCACAAAACAGTAAGTAGATACTTAAATATGCAATCACTATTTCATATAGGTGTACCTAGGTGTATCTAGGTGTACCTTCTGACTGTTATATTTTTACTAGATAAATTTTATAAAATAAAGTTTAATTTCGTTCGAAATATCTTCAAATATTAATATTTCAACTAAAATATTCAGACTGCCCTACATTTTGTTTTAAGATACCTGTTGTTTACTAACTTTCTTTAGTTTATTGTAAATGAAAACAGGCGAGCGGAAAAGTACGCGCTAGAGCGACAATAATGTCAAATTATTACAGATCACGGAAAACGTCAACTTTGCGGTTAGATTTGAGTGTGCAAAAGCCTACTTTGGGTAGTGATCGTAGGAAAAAATTAATAAACCGCACTTGGCATAATAAGCTAGAATGAATTTAAAGAAGCACACTCTGAAAACCCGAACTTTTATTATTCTGGCAGTTGTCCGCAAGTTATAAAACTTTGAAACGATTTTTCATCATTTTTCTGTGCGCCAACTTCAGAATCTGAAATTGAGAGATATGGTAATATCCTCTGTGCCTGTCCATTATACCCACTCCTGTGCTACATCTCACTCTTTCCGATATAAACTTTTCATCCAAGGATACCTCTCCAGGAAAAGTTGCCTTAAATAACTCAAAGGTAATGAAAATAAAATACAGATGTTAAAATTGATAGGGAGTGAGAAATCTTTTTCCATCAAAAAAATGAGTTATAAAAATAATACAGGGTGATCAAAATTTGCGTACTTTTGATCACCCCATATACGTTTTGTTCTTATGCCATCAATTAGAACTCAAAAACTTAAGATAGGGACATGTAAGCCGTTTTATCTGATTTCATGTCGTTTGGCCGGAGCAATTACTTAAATTTGAAAAAATGCGATTTTCAATTGTCTATAACTTCAAAACTATTTACTTTAGAATATAAGTGTAAAAGGTTTTTGAAATAAGCTTCACGGAACGAGTCTAAAAATATAAAAAAATATAGGGTGTTCCATTTAAAAAAAATGACGGTTACTTCATTACTCGAAAGTAATTCACCCTGTATATTAGATTATTATTTTAAAATACAGTAAATTAAAATCAAAAATCGACGTGTTTCAGGATTATTTCTTAAAATGGCCTGTTTAGCTAAAAATGAATTTGTTCCATACTTTACGGACACACTGTATAACGAATGCGATTAGATATTTTTGATTAAAAATCAAATAAAAAATCTGAATGTTTGGATAACACGCATTTGTATTCGTATTTTCCATTTAGTGGAATAAACATAATGAAAATAATTCTATAAAATAGGAAAAAATAAGTTTGGTTCTTATTGTAAAACTTATAACACAAAACCCTTACACCATCTTGAAAAGAGCTTTTAATTTTATTTTTCTACCTACTAGTACCAACAAATCGATAAACTTTAAAATATGTACAAAACAAATGGACCTACAAAAAAGAGAATCTATTTTATTGCTTTATGGCATGGTCATGATTTATTTTTTATATTATTTTATTTAGTAGAGCTTAATAATTTTTATTTGACTTGGATTGGGATTTGATTTCTGACTTTTTCGCTTTCCGGAGTTTTCGGCAACTAGGCAACAATTATTTCTTCTACGTTTTTTTTCCAATAATAAAACATGGCGCAGTTAAATCACATGTATGAGATTTTTTTAATAAATCTCAAAGTGGTGCTTAAGAAGCAGTTTGTAGTTATGAAAATGATAGATACTCACGACACTCGTAGGTTGATGGGTACCAATCCGAAAGCCGCTAAATAGGATGAAATATTGGCAGGGAGCGCGACGAAAACGCCATCTGATGGTTGCATAAGATTATGCTCGACAATTGTGAGACGTATGTAAATTGTGTATAAAAAATAAAAATTCATTATAAAAAAAATCTCATTAGAATTTATAAGCATATAAATGAAAAATGTGATTATATTTTTGAAAGAAAAAATTCAGTAAAACGTGTTGTGATGAACAAAGTAAGTATAAAACATATAAATAAATATCAAAACTATTATTCTTAGATTAGGTTAATCAGTGACATCCAAACAAATAATAGATGACAGCTCGAATAATAAACATTTTTGAATATCTGCTAGATTTTCAGTCACAATAATTTATTATACTTTTTTTTTTAATAATTTTTAGGCGATGATGAATGTAATTATTCAATCAAACCGGATTTGAGTCTATTTAGTCAAACCGGATTTGAGTCAATTACTCATCAAATATCATTTCAACCCTAAACGATGGACAAAGGGAAGCAACTTGTCGCGTCCGGTCACGTTAGATATGTGAAAAAATTGAGACATAATGGTAAAAGTTATTTAATCACATCGAATAATTGTTGAGTAAAATACACATTCGTCTAAATAAAAATGCTACAGAGGTAGGTTATACAGTACTACTTTTTCTCCTAACTGAATTTATCCATTTCTTTCTTTTCTCTAATTTCCAACTAGCTCTTGAAAATGTGTAAAATTTGCACTTGCCATTTATCTCTCTATTTGTGCAATTAACAACACAACAACTTTTATGAACCATTTTTATATTTAATTTTGACGTATTTATTTATGACAAGAGCACGATTTCACCAAATTTTGACCGCTACGAGCTCTGGCATCATTTCAGTTGTCCCCACCATGCACTCTGCACCCAGCGAATACTAGCGTCTAGCGGTTATAATATTGCAGAAGAGCACAACCAATTAAAAATGGGTGGACGTGGATGCGTTGGCACGAAGGTTTAGATTTAAATAGTTGGCGCAAATGTTCCTGTGAGGCAAGAGGCCAGAACAGTGAACTGGGAGAAAACAGAAAACTGAATATAAACTGTGGTTAAGTAGAAAAATTTGGCGGTTTTTGATAAGGATAATTTATAGTGTATAGAGAAGTTTATATTGTAGTGCAACACATAGAGAAACTACCATTTTTCTGGTGCAATATGAATTCCAAATGTAAGGAGTGCAAGAAATCTTTCACAACGAAATCAAATTTACGTAGACATATAAAGACATTTCATGAGACAAAACTTGAAGAGTTGCTGCCATATAAATGTAAATATGTAGAAAAAAAGTTTAAGTGCAAAGTCTGCAGCAGAAATTATAATGGAGAAAGCAATTTTTGGTTTCATCTTAAAAGCCATGGTAGCATTAACGCGGCGGCAAATGCAATATTTCAAGATAATAATTCAGGCCCAAGCATAAAGCTAATAAAATTCCCGCTATGCACATTCCAGGCAAGGCTGACCAAAAATTTAAAAGGATATTTTAAACAAGATCATAACATACATCTTGAGTTAGAGACATATGAATTTTCCGATAAAGAATCATTTAAAAAATGGAAGAGTCTTGTAGAAAGAGATACAAATCTTGTAAGGTCATGAAATATTGTTATTTTACAAATCCAGGGAATGAAACACCTAAAAACAATAGGTAATTTATTTATTTTTATTTTTTATTTACTTACTTACTTGTATACTTATTGGAAAACAGAGGTGGAAGTCTGTAAGGGTATTGAATTTGTTCGTTAACGATTTATTCATTTATTAGTTTTCCGTCAGTGACGAATAATCCGTAGTCTAACTCATACAGATAAATGTAGCGCGTTTGGCGTTTTTCTAATTTAAACATAATACTCATAATATTTTAATTTATTACAATGTTAATTGTTTTGGGCAACTAACTCTTATTATTTAAGCCCAAAACTAAACTATTTACGAGTCTCACGTGAAATTAACATTTCCTCAATTTTCAGATATTGACAGTCTGTAAACTCTGCCTAACATACGTCAGTAATTTTCATTTTGAATGAAAACAAAGTAAGTTATGAAACTCGGTAGTGACGCATTTTTGCTGACGAATTTATTCGGTAGCTCCAACTCAACCGATCATTTTTATGTTAGCTTACGAATTTTAACCTTTAAATCCAAATGTCAAAAATGCGTATCGGTGGATAAGTGTTTTATAAATTATTTTAATAATTGAGTTGAATATACGTAAGATTATAATTAGAAAGAATTATTAATTTTAAAAATAATTTTTTATATAATAAAGTATGTATAATTCAATTCAATATAATTGATTAGGGCAAATTTAAATGTACGACTTAAAGGTTTTTCATAAATATATACCTACTTTGGAAATTCAAATAACAAATAGTAGTTCCAGTTTAATATACAAGGTTGTAACAAAGTTACTTTTTTCCGTATTATTTAAAATATATAAATTAAATCGCGCACGGCACTGGATTAAAATTAACTTAAAATTGTGAATAAAAGGCCAGTCTTACCAGTTCAACCGTCGCCAGGCAGATGGAGACACTCTCGTCTCTGCTTCTTAGACGCTTAAGTTCGTATCGAGTAGGGCAATTCATACCGTTGTCGGCAGCTGCAGAGGCAGCGAGAAGCCAGACTTGCTGTGGCCGTCCCAATTGGAACAGCAGTGCAGTCCGTCGACCTTTAGAGATAGGTCAAGCTGAAGCCAAGTTCAAGTTTGTACCGGAGTCCAGAACCGTCAGTCCGACTACACCACGCCGCCAAGCCAATCGTCCGTTACACACCTTTTCTCCGCCGGATTTTGGGTAATAAATAAAAGTTTTATTTATTAATATTTGTTTTGAGATTTAACATCCCAGCAGCTAATACCCAGGTACTTAACCCAGTAGGGCAAGTAAAGTCCGCCCTTCTGGCCGCCAGTGATTTTGGTCGATACCATAACGACCCCTGGAGTATTTCTTTCTCCACTGACGCTGCCCGTGCAGTGGCCTTCACACTCTAAACGGAAGGTGGCGCCCGAGGCAATCCGAAACCTGGACTAAGGCGCCAAAGTGACCCGCAACGACCGAAGTGTCGTCGCAAATTTGGCGCCCGAGCAGGGACCGTTTTTATGGTGTACCAAGACCGCTGATTACCGAATTTGTTGAAAAAGCTGATTCCGAGGCCAAAGATTGAACCGGCCATTGTAGAGAGCCAAAACCACCGTAGAACGTTTCAGAGGACCGAAATATACAGAGATCCGTCAAGAACCGCTGACCTGTCATTTTGACAGATTGTCCAGATTTGCTCAAAGAGAGCCCGCATCGCTTCCACACACGTCCAGAGGCCAAAATACAGAAAATCCGTTGAAAACATCCGACCTGTCATTTTGACAAACTGAAAAAGGAAAACGAGTGACCCATCGTTTAATAGGTTTACGAGGTCGTAGAATCGATTGGCAATATCCGTTTTCAAATCTGAGAAGCCGATCTCAAGATACAAGGGTCTAAGCCGTAATTTTGATTTAAAACGAGAAAAAGCGAGGAATTCCGAGTAATACCGAACCAGATAGACTACAGAGTGCGCAGAAGCACAAATATTTACCTGATAAACGCTGTTAGACACATTTTTGTGCGTTGAGAGAGAGAGTTAGCATTAGAGACTCGACCGAGTAAGACGTCCGAAGCACCGTAATGCTGCCATTGATGGTAGAGGACTGGCGAGTCACTTTCGAGGGTACTGACGATCCCGCCGCATTTCTAGAAAGACTATAGGAAATACGAGAATATTATGGAATTACCGCCGACAGACTCCTGCAGGTCATGCCCGACCTACTACAAGGGATGCCTGCCATGTGGTTTAGGAATAACCGACGATATTGGTCCACCTGGGAAGAGTTTTGCACCGCCTTCCAAAATTTCTTCTTTCCGGTAAATTACCGAATTGACCTAGAAGTTGCCATCAGTACGAGGACACAGCAGCTGGATGAAACCGCCACCTCCTATATCACCGACCTGCAGACGCTTATTCGCCGACGTGGAGGTATACCGCCAGATGAAGAACTGAATTCTCTGTACCGAAATCTGCATCCTGAATTTCGACTTCATATCCGCAGAACAGATTTCAGTGACTTGAAGGAATTTACCAAAGCTGTTCGAGAATATGAATTACTCCGATCAGAGATCGAACTAGCCCAGACGTCCGTTTTACCTACCCCACACCGAATCATTACGCTACCTCCATACATATCCTTTCCACCTACTCCGTCTATTCCGTATATGACCAATTCTAGTCCAGAGCCTTCCCCGTTTAGAAATACTCCTACCCCCCTACCACGAACATTTCCTACAGCCTCCGTCAAGCCAGGAAATAACGTAGACCGTACTGAGACAAACCAGCAGATGCCAGCAACCCCAATCACTAGAGGATCCACCGAAAGGAACGAAGAGTGTTGGCGTTGTGGCCAAACGCGACATGTGAGAAGCCAATGTAGAGAGGCGCCCCGGATCTTTTGCTCAAGATGTAAAAGAGAAGGAATCATGTCCCGTGACTGCCCTTGTCCGCGGTCGGAACAACGGCTAGAGCGCTGCCAAGGAATGAGACCTGTGCAGCAACGCCCTTATGATGCCGCACCCATCATACCGTATGAAGACAGTCACCCCCAGTTACCCGCCGACATGCCAAGTGCCACCAGTGATTCCGTTATCGAAAGTGATGCTACGACTTCCTATGTAGAAGATCAGATAGCCGAACAATGGAAGTACCCAGGAGAAGCTAATGTTCCCGCTGACAAAAGTGGTGCCCGATTGATAAACACAGAGACCGGAACCATTACAGAGATCCAGCAAGAGGATTACCGTATAGAACAAACTTCTGAAGATATTTTTTTGGACAACCACTCCGTCGCGGTGGATGCCTGGCCCGTACCATGCTTCGCCATCAGTACCACTGAAATAGGATCAGTCTTAATCTGCACCCAGGATAATCGCCAGCAAGAGATACCGCTTCAACCTCCCAGCTCCAGATACAGAGGGTGGAAGTATAGAAGAAAACAGCACCAGCTGCCAGTATAGGACCTGCTCACACCCCTTCGACCGAAGACTCAGCCGAAGACGCCAAAGAAGTTTTTTATTTTTAGTTATTTTGTAACAGGAGTACCTACCCCGAATATAGGGTTAGACCACTACAGGGGTAGGCACCTGATAGGATTTGTTTATTTTTCATAGAGTTCTTTTAGTTAAGGTGTAAAAAAAAATGTATGTAATAATTTTTTTTTCCGAAGTAGGAAGGGTGTGTAACAAAGTTACTTTTTTCCGTATTATTTAAAATATATAAATTAAATCGCGCACGGCACTGGATTAAAATTAACTTAAAATTGTGAATAAAAGGCCAGTCGTGCCAGTTCAACCGTCGCCAGGCAGATGGAGACACTCTCGTCTCTGCTTCTTAGACGCTTAAGTTCGTATCGAGTAGGGCAATTCATACCGTTGTCGGCAGCTGCAGAGGCAGCGAGAAGCCAGACTTGCTGTGGCCGTCCCAATTGGAACAGCAGTGCAGTCCGTCGACCTTTAGAGATAGGTCAAGCTGAAGCCAAGTTCAAGTTTGTACCGGAGTCCAGAACCGTCAGTCCGACTACACCACGCCGCCAAGCCAATCGTCCGTTACACACCTTTTCTCCGCCGGATTTTGGGTAATAAATAAAAGTTTTATTTATTAATATTTGTTTTGAGATTTAACATCCCAGCAGCTAATACCCAGGTACTTAACCCAGTAGGGCAAGTAAAGTCCGCCCTTCTGGCCGCCAGTGATTTTGGTCGATACCATAACGACCCCTGGAGTATTTCTTTCTCCACTGACGCTGCCCGTGCAGTGGCCTTCACACTCTAAACGGAAGGTGGCGCCCGAGGCAATCCGAAACCTGGACTAAGGCGCCAAAGTGACCCGCAACATAATAACTTTTTTGACCCGTATACGAGATGAGTTAAATGACATAAATTTGGCTCAAGAGTACAGCACGCTTATTTTAAAAAATATAAAAAAATGTTATTTAGAAAACTTGTTTAAATACAATATTTACCTAGAAATCTCAAATCACTTCCTCCTATCTGAAAACAAGATTTTTTCTAATTTTTTTCTTGTAGCAACGTTTGAAGTGAATTGATCCATATAAAATTAGTCCACACATTATTGAACCTATTTATTGGCTATTATTTGAAATAATGATTTTACCTGGTTTAATATGCCATTACAGAGTAAAATACTAATTTTTCATAAAGAAAACACATAGTTGTTTATCTTTTTAAAGTATTTTTAAAAAATGAGCATATTAAACTAGATCAAATTTATTATTTTAACTTAAGACCAATAAATGAGATTAAAATATTTTGTGGAAACTAATTTTATATCTCAGTTCACTTCGAATTTTGCTACAAGAAAACCATTAGAAAAAATATGGTTTGGAGATGGGAGGCTATGATTTTATATTTGGAGGTAAATATTGTTTTTAAAGAAGTTTAACAATTATCATTTTTCTGTATTTTTTTAAGTAATCGTACTTTTACATTTTAGTAAAATTTATAATTTTTGGCGCCCCCGTATACGACTTGCAGAACTTTTTACGAAAAATAATTTTTTTTTCTTAAAACTAATAATAAAAAAGTTTTCCATAGGTTGCGAACTTGGATGGACACATTGTATATAATATAAAATGTGAAATAGCTAAGAGAGACTACAGAGAAGCTTAAAAACTGTCCGAGGTATTCTTTACGTTTGTTTAACATGAAAATACATACTATACACAGGCAAGATTGGATAAACAATGGCGTTAATTTAATTAAATCTATCCTATCAGCGATCAAGACAGGATCTACATATGTATTCTACATTTGTCTAAAGATGGCAATCAAACAGATTTAATACATCTGTTTTTAGTAACAATACGTATCTGAAGACAGCATCTACAACTACTCTCTAGACTTGTTTAAAGACAGCAATCTAACACATTTATTCCTTTTTTAAGCATTTTACTTCTTTGCTTTTTTTCCAGACATATTTTTTACGTGTTTTCTTTTTGTTCTTTTTTTAGTAACTACCTCAATGAATTCCTTTTTTCTCAATTTTTTTTTAAATTCCGTTTTTTAGAATTTCTTTATAAATTACCACTTCAAAAATTACTTTTCATCCCAACCAACTGACACAATAATAAAAAACCCGTAGTTGTACCGCAATCATATAATTAAGAATCTTAATCTATATTATACTTATTTAAACAATTTCTATAAGTAACTAGTAAACTATGTTTTTTTTGCGTTTCTTTAATGTAACTTTTTGTATTATGGGCCTGATGATGGCCATTGAATGGCCGAAACATGTTACCTCACGTTTAAGATTCTTAATTATGATTGTGGTACGACTACGAGTTTTTTTATAATTTTTTGAATAATTTTTTCCAAATTTGAGTATGGATAATCTTCTGTTTTTGACACAGATTAGCTTAATATCAATATTCCGGGAAAAAAGGCAAATTTTTCTATTAAAAAGTATCAAACAATTGCAAAAATGAAAAAACGAATTTTAGAAAATATAAAAAAAGTATGTTTGTATTGGGGAACGAACCTTGGACCTATCGCTTCCAAATTCCTTACCTTAGACCACTAAGCCACTTTGGAGATAAATAAATATGATCTTGAGTTTAATATAAACAACATACCTATTATTATTACATCTTGATATGTGTGTTTTTTAATAATACAAAGTACCATGTCCGTTCTTCCGCTGACCGAAACGGGTGATAGTCCTCTCCCATCTTTTAATTAATTTTGTGTCAAACGCGCTACCTTTATATCAGTGTGTGTTACAGATTATGGAATATACGTCACTGACGGAAACTAACAAATGAATAACTCGTTAACGATTAACTTCAATACCCTCACAGACTTCCACCTCAGAATTCTATTTTACTTAATTCAATAGACATATTTTATTTTCAGGAAGCAATAAAATTAATGGATATTATCCAGCAAGCCTTGCTATTAAACTTTATTTAAATGGCAACATCTCAGTAGAATCTTTAAAGACACATGTTGGACATCAATGTGACATTGGCCGGTTATATTTAACCGCACCGGAGCGCAAATCTATTGCCGGAAAAATTGAAGCTAAGATTCCATTTTCTGTAATTTTGGATGAAGTTGATTCTATACATAATCAAAAATTAGAAAGAATACACCTTCTTAGTAAAAAGGACCTTTAAAACATAGAAAATGCCTACAGTTCGATACAAAGATGATGCAGTAAGTGTTGAGGAGTATTTAAGGGAAATGGATACTACTGGTAACATATTACTTTATAAAGACCAAGAAACAAATAATGACATGTACCCTTTTTAACATCTAATGAATTTGTATTAATTATTAATACTGATGCACAAGCAGAAATAATGTCAAAATATGGTTCAGATTGTGTGTGTATAGATGGAATACATGGCATGAATGGATATGGTTTTGAACTAAACACAATTTCAGTCCTTGACAGTTTGAGGTAAGGATTTCCATGTTTTTTTGATATCAAATAGGAGTGATCAAGAAGTACTTTCTCTTTTTTTCTTCTGTTAAACAAAAAATAGGAATACTTGCGCCGAAGGTTTTTATGTCAGATCTGGCCGACTCATTCTATAATAGTTGGTTGCAAGTTATGGGTCCCCGGAACATAGGTAAGTTATAGTTCGTACAACGGTTTCTTAAGAGTAATAATTTTTTGTAGATTGTTCTGTACTTGGCACTTGGATCTGGCATGGAGAAATTAAAATTTATTTTGAATGCTAATCATTTTAATTTTATTGGTAGTTAACGATATGTGCCTATTCGTAGGACAAAATTAAAATTACTCGCTAGTTAAAATATCCTCTTTAAAAGCGACAAACCAAGTACAACTTAGTTACCGGTAGATGGAAACACATCGGGCATCAAAATACCTTATAGGCGGAAGCGGACACCACGCAACTAAATCAAAACCAGAAAAAATCAGTTTTTAAAACTATACACTCCGACCATTACCATACATGTTTCGCCCTTATAGGAATCATCAGTGATAATTAATCGGAATGCACAGTTTCAAAAACTTACTCTAAATAGAATAAATAGAATAACATATCTTCTGTATAAGCTACCAAAGAGTTACTAGCCTTATCTCGTCTCGTGTGAAGCCTTACTAACCATTTTTTGGAGCCAAAGGTAGATACTAGATGGGGTCCAAAACAACAAATACAAATAAGAATTTTTGCGATTTTTAAGTGATCCCGGATTTCAAATACGGATTGGAAAAGAAGGAGTTAATAGAACAACAATATGTAAAACTGTATCTTACGTTTTACCAAAAATCATTTAAATGGCAGTTATTTGGATTAAATTTCCTACCGAAAACTTGATGGGCCAATCAATCAATGAATGGACAGGGTTGTATAGATTTCCATGTGTCTTGATTTAACTCATTAATAAAACTATCACTACATGGTGACGAGTTTATTAATAAAAAGGCTAGTATAGTATAAATGTACAAGCAATATGTAATGTAATGCAAAACAGATTTTTGCATCCTTAGATGCTCAATGGCCTGGCTCTGTGCACGACAGTCGTATTTTTAGAAGCCAAATATTTTTGGTAAGATAAATAGACTTCAGCAGAACTACGGACTTCTTTTAGGTGATAAAGGCTACGGGATAATACCATGGCTGCTAAAACCATATAGAAACACCTCAAGAAATAGCATATAATAATTTACAGAGCGCAGGATGATAGAACGCTGTTCCGGACAACTAAAACGCCGATTCACTATTTTGCAACAAGAATGCCCTACTGGTGGAATGGAGAGATTCGGGAAGCCAGGAGGAGCTGTACTGCGGCAAGAAGAAAAATGATGAGAGACAGACAGCAAGATTATACTAACTATACAGAGTACAAGGCAGAAAAAAGGAAGCTACAGAAACAAATAAAGGACTCCAAAAATAAAAAATGGAAAGAAGTGCTAGAAGAACTAGAGAGGGACATATGGTGGAAGGGGTACATCGCCGTAATTGGGAAGCTGTGTAACCCCACTCCAGTGGATCTCACAGCTGAACGAAAAAAGGAATTGGCAAGAGCTCTTACACCTCTCTTTAGTCTGAAAGAGATTGAAACCGCGCTCAGCGGGATGAAGACGAACAAAGCCCCTGGGATAGATGGCATCCCGGCGGAGGCGATCAGAGAGACGGGAAAAGTAGCACCAAATCTCTTGCTAGAGATTGCCAACGTACAGCTACAGAGACGGGAGTTCCCTCAAGAATGGAGGATATCCAAACTAGTTCTTGTCCCGAAGGGCAAAAAAAGCCAAGACGACGCGGCGACCTATAGGCCTGTATGTCTGCTTAACACCATTAATAAAATGTACGAAGCTTAGGTTATTAAAAATTACCAAAATTTTCTCATTGATCATAAGTGCTGTTGTTCTGCATAATGCTGCTAAATATTTAAATGACATTTTATCGAACGTCATTGAGAAGCTGATGCTGCCGTTAAAGAAGTTATGGAAAATAATGATGAATTGAATAACATGCTAAAAAAAATGCTTTAAACAGCGAGAAATTATGGTATTAGTAAGGCAGATGGGTAGTATTATGTTGGTTACGTAAAAATTTGGCTACATCTCATTCCTATATTTGTGTCTTTCACTCTAAATGCTTAGCAGATAAAATTACTGTTTTGACAATACCTTTACGAGAAAGTAATATGTTGGCAACGATGATATTTGGGCTCTTTATTCTTGAAACCGAGCTATTATATTTCAATATTTACTTAAATGTAGAAATATTTAGGCCATACTCCTTGAGCCTTACGATGCTATATACTATCATACCATTGGCAGTTCATAAACTGTTATAGATACAAAGTTGGTTTATTGGAAAAAATATGTGTATTGAAATTAAAATATCAGGATCGGTTTCCAAGATATTTGGTTCAAACCGAAATTGACGATTATCGTTTTATTTAATTAACGCGTTAATTAAATAACGCCTTAAATTTTTAAAGATAAAAAAACTTTATAAGGTTCTTTTATGGAAGGTCAATTACCGCTTAAAATATTTTTTTCAAATAACGTTTTGTATTTGAAGGGCCACCTTCAAGTATTTATTTTAATACGGAACTGCACTTTTTATTTCATTTTTGAATTCCTCATTTTTTCTTCTATCCAACCATTTAAAATACTCAATTTTTTTAGTAGGTTTTCACAATGAACTCTACTACTATTTTTAAGTACTGGTCAGAATTTTTTATATTTATCGTTACTTGATCGCACAAAAGTTCAATAATATTTTGGAAACTATTTATAAAATAGGACCATCGGCAACACCGGAAACAGTTCAACCTGAAAACTTAAGACGCCACTTCAAGTTGGCTTTATTTGAATGGTTATATATGATATTTAAAACACCAGCACGTATTTATTTGGAAAAACAATTGTCAATCAATATTGAAAATTTTTTTTCTAAATTTATAAATTATTTTCAATTAACTAAAAGTAGCATTAAAAAATAAAGAAAAAAATGTGTTACAAAAAGTTTGTGCCTGCCCAATAGGAAAGACAAAAAAGTTATAGAGGTCTGAAATAATTTTTTTTTAGGTTTAAACTCAAAATTCATTCTATTCATTCGCCTAATTCCAGCTATATAATGATTTTCATTTGACGTATAAATTTTCGGCGTTCAAAATAGATATGATGCAACGTTTAGAAATTGGGTCAATTCCCGATAAAGTTAATGAAAAAAATGTCTTTCAAGTGAGGGAATCCCATCAATAGAGAAACATATCTGGGCTCTTAGTGGAAGTCTAGCCAGACTTCGTGGTAATCTTATCAGCTTAAGATAAGCTCGGCTGAAATCGATACTTGAAGTTGTATACCGGACACCCTAGTCTGAAGGTAAATATTAGGCAAGCAAGCAAAACATTTTCAGAATAGTATAAACAAAATTACAGGATTCGATATTATATTATGCAATATTGGATCTTTCATTAATGGAAAATAAAGGGGATTTATTTAAAAAAATGAAATACCATATAAAATTATATTATAATTAACTTAAAATGAAATGATTTTTAATTTAATATCATACCGGGTATCAACATATTCTTTAGACAGGCTATTGTATCCAAAATTCCAAGTAAAAGTTGTATAATATTTCATAGTCTCCCATTACTTCCGGTTTCACCGTAAACTACACTATCTTGAATTTTCAAATAAAACACTCTATCTAGTTTTACTTTTTTATATTCTAGGAATACTTCTGTGTTACATTTTTGGTGCCACCCTGTAGTTTTATTATTCCTTTACTCAGTCTATCTGATTTCAGCTCGCTTCATATCCATTCTCTAGATCTCCCTCTCTTTTAGGTATTACTATAAAATTTCTTTTCCATGTTATCAACACTCTCTCTCTCTCTCTCTTTGCCTCTTCAGTCAAAACAATTGACTTATATATAGTCTGTGCTATAAATTTAAAATTTTCTTTCTTCCCCTATTTATATAGGGTGAGTTTTAAAATATATTATATTATACAATATATGCACCAAAATCCGCTGCCTTCGTTGTTAATCATTTTGACGCTTTTAACTTTTATTTACTGTTATTTTTAATTCTTTTTAATGCCGATATATATATTTCTTTGTTAAATTTACTCAAAAGTTCATATCTTTCTTATCTCTTATAATAATATAAATTATATGATGTCTGTGTGTCGTTTTACAAAAAGAGAATCCATTTTTTAATTTGCTTTTACAGATTGTCTTAAAATTCAATTCATTTTAATTAGTTTTATATTTCATATTTTGATCTAAAATTCATGTATTTCATTTTAATATTATCATTGTTTTATATTCTTTTTCAAAAACAGAGACCACGAGATCTGGTGATTTATAAGATTTTTGGCTTATATTTACTTTATGTGAACTTTTAGGGTTTTTTTCCTTGGACTACATTTTTTCCCTTGGACTACATTTTTCCTTTGGGACAACGTTTTTTTTTTGGACCAAGCTTGTATTTCTTGGACTACTAAGATAAGAAAAACCTCAAGAAAAGCTAAGTTTTTTTAAAAAAGAAAAAAGAAAAAATCTCTGAAACTTTCTTTTATCATAAAATAAACAAATATAACGTTTAATTTGAGTTAATTTCATTAATCCACAAAAAAAGAGAAAGGACAGATTTTAAAATATATTATAGTTTTTTTGTCAATTTTTTCTAATAACATCAAAAAATCAATTAGACTGGTGTTCAAATTTTTGAAACGAACCCATAAATAAAAGATTTGAGCTTAAATCGCATTAATTGTTTATTAACAACAAATTATAGTATCGTTTCATCTGAGTACATTCACATAAAAAATTAGAGCAAAATATTATACAGTTTTTTCATAACATTCCTCACACAAAACAAGTCAGAAGCGCCTGCGCGTTAGCAAGCACGTGAAGACTTCTAAACAAAAATTCGATTATCTCATGAAGCGTGAAAGATATCTCAAATCTGTTTTCAAATATCGATTCAGCGTTAAATTTCACGTCGGAATGATATTCCGGTTCCGGTTTGTAAAACCAGTTTTGAAGTCCGAAAAATCTGAAAATCTATTTGGGAGCATGTATGCTGAGTTTATTACCGTTTACCGCTTGTCTCCATCTCTTTTCGTTTTTGAGTTAGAAATGGGGACAGACAGACGAACAGGCAGACAGAGCTGTATTATAAGACTTCTCCTTTAGGGTTTAGAAGTCTAAAATTGTCCATACTATTTTAACTTTTTTAACTGTTTTACCAAAAACCATTAAAGTTTCAATAAAGTTGCTAAAATGGTGACAACCATTTTTATTATCGATTCTTTTAGAATTTCATTCATAGATTCCGAATCTGTAATCAGATTTTCAAAATTCGACATACATAATTCCCGTTTTTACGTAAATAAAAAAAATTAAGAGCGGTCCTTCACTATCTCTTTTAACTGTTTTTTTTTATTACGAAAATTTCAATACAAAAATGCGTATTCGTTGGATACAGAATCTTTTGATTAAAATGCATTTTTCGGCAGTGGCATTCAATTTTCATTTTTTTGACACAATAATTATTTTTAAAGTAGCAAAATTTGTCCCATTTTTTTTATGAAAACAGCATACGCATAATAGGAAATACTTTAAGCCGCGTCAAGAGTAGAGCGTGGATTAAAATGAAGATTCCACTCAATGGGAAACACGGTTTTAATAATGTCACTCCAGAGTGATGACGTTCTCTAGATAAAGGAGATGATAAATTTTTGGTACGGGAAGTTAAAGGTTGAACTTTGTATGGATGAGACTTAGCAGCTCGACAGATTTTCCTTGTACTCCCGACTTCAGGAGGAATCAAGCGGGAAAGGTAATCCAAACAAACACCTTTCATGAAAGTTTCTGTAAAAAGATTAAGATCACCCAATTTTCTTCGATGTGCCAAACTTTCAATATTCCTATTCAGTTATATGTCTCCAATTAGGTGAAATACCCTCTCCAGGGTTTTGGAGCACACAAGGTGGACCAAAGTGGAGCTAAAGGTTTAATGACTTCTAAGCCCAGAACTTTTCATCTATGAAAAATCATAGCTACTGATATCGTTTCGTTCTTGTTGTCATGGATTTTTTCAGTAAATTCTCTCCTACTGTTCCGCTTCGTTCATCTAAAGCACCGCATATTGTCAAAAGTATCGAGCAAGGAGTTTTTCTGCTCTTTGGTGCGCTACGTCTACTTATTTGTGACAATAGAGTTCAATAGACCTCCAAGATGTTCCCCGATTTAATGAGCACCTATCGTGTTGAGGAGAGGTAAAACGCACTTTATCATCGGCAAGCGAATCCATCAGAGCGGCACAATCGTACTCTGAAGACCATGTGTCGGACAACCATAAACATTGGGATCGAAGCCTGGCGAAGGAAACTTGTGCAACTAGGCGGCATTTCAAAAATCTACTCATCAGAATCCTTATTTGATAACTGTGGCAGGAACATGGTATTAAATGGTAGTGATTTTCTTCGGAAAGATAAACTGCGTGAATTAAATGACGACTAGCCTGCCCAGATAAATGTAGAAACTCAACCCAAGGACTTAAAGAAGTTATTTGAGAATGTGAGAAAGAGGTTAGATATGGCTTCCAAGAAGACTGAGAAGGTGTACATTCTTCGCAGGAGGCGAGAGGAGTTTCTTCCTAACCAGGCCGTTCGGCGGCGAAATTTTACATTATCCAACGTTTCGTCAAGCTTAACGAAAAAGTTAGCACCAAGATGGGTAGATCCATTTTTCATAAAGAAGAAGGTCAATCCGTGGATGTATAGTCTGGAAGACGAGCAAGGTAATAACAAAGGTGTATGAAGTATTAAAGATTTAAAATCAGCTAGCGCTGTGCGAGATTCTCTCATGTCATTTTTTTGTGGGCAACGAGTTTGCATCTTGTAGACCGTTGTGTTTTACGTTCCTTGAATTAGGGCCTTTGTTTAGGTTATTTTCCCCTTTTGTTGTTTTTCTAAGGCCTGGGGACACTATCTCACTAACATGGCGTGAGTATTAATTTTGGATTGGGTGGGGCTGGGACTACTGTGTCCGTGCGAACATGGCTGCATATGCTGATCTGCGGATTTTGGTTCAGTGTACTGTTCCCGGAGATCTATTAATTTATTATCCCCTTAGTTTGTTGTATGCCCGCTTTATTTTGGCAGGAATATATCTGCTGGGGAGTGACTCGACACTTCCCTGGTCATACAGTAGGTACCATGGTGGTTTTTCCTTCTGGCACGCCTTAAACTTTCTACATTTTCTTTCTACATGTTGGCTTTTTCGAGTATGTGTTTTGGTCGTTATGCAAGACTTTGGTCTTGACATACGCTTTTGTACTTTGGAGGCAAGTATCTGCCTCAGGTAATTTTGTCCAGGTGAATACTATTGTTTAGTTGACCCGTGCCCATTCGGCGCTTTGTCATCTTGAGAGCGCTCTTGAGATGAACCACTCAACAGTCACTAGTCATCTCTCCGTCATACAAATGACAACCCATACACACAGCTGCCAACCGTCGACTAAAATATACAAACCGTACTTCCCAAAAAGGAAAGCGAAAATATATCCACAATAACATTTACTGAAATACCCCAAAATAAGAGTAAAAATTGATACTGGATTGATTAAGAATTTCAAAATTTACTATTAACAAAACTGAAACCTATAAACGCTAAAAATTGGCCTGCGGTATCAAACTGCCCTACCGTCAAATATGGGAGTTCGAACCGCGACAAAAACAAAAGTAGTTCCAGTAAAATTCAAGGTCAATTCTCAGCTGGAATAATAACAAAACACATGAATGTTAACCTTAAAACAAAAATAATTAAAGTCGAAATCAAACAGCTAAATGTGAATGATAAAGAAAAGTTGAAGTGAAATAATATAGAGTGGAATAGAATGTATAAATATATGTCGTTATAGACATTCAAAAGCATAAATAATTGTCACTGAAGACAACTACCTGTACCGCTATTGAAAATACCAAAACCAGGATTTAAAGGAAATCGAATTCATGTAGCTAAAAATTCGATATATAGAGATAAACAAGGTTAGTTGTAGAATTTAACAATATTTTTAGCAAGTGTTTAATATAAGTCTCAAAAATAGCGTGCGGTAAAATTCGACCGTCACAATAATCGAGTAAACGAGTAACCGCAGGGTTTGTTTTTTTTTTCAATCGAGAAACAAAACCTAAACAACATTGAACAAGGTAAAGTGAAACTAAACTCACAAAGGGATAACGCTCTTAAATAAGCCGAACTCACGGTGAAGAAGACCCCAGAAGCGTACAATCAACGCTATGTATACAGTAGTTTAGAAACAAATGTAAAGTCAGTAAAGGAAAGAGCCTCAAAAAAAATAAATCCCGGAAGATTGAAAGGGTTAAAAGTGCTATTTAAACGTGTGACTAACCCCAGTGACATTTAAAGCACCAGAATTTAGATCCAAAGTGCACAAAATGCCCAAGAAATAACAGGTACGAGTGCATAAATATTATTGAGTAACATTGCGGCGAGCAAATAACCAATATTTCAAACAAGTGCACAGAAATATCGCACATTCTTTAAAATCCACTAGTGCAATGAACTAGAGGCAGCACAAATTCACCAAAGCAAAGAAAATACAAAGTAAAGGAATAACTCTTGAGTATTAACCAAACTTAGTTGAGATTAACAAAAGTTCAGAGAAAACTAATATAACGAAACAATGCAAAGAACAAAAAGAAAAAATCTGCAGATCTTCAGCTACTAATTTAAACAAACATGGGAAGGAAGATTCCCAAACTTCGAAATCATGCTGGAGGACATCTATATAATTCAAGAAGATATTATAGGGTCTAAAAGTGTATAATCTAAAACCATTCAAGACAAGCTACGCCACTAGTTTAAGATTGGTCGTTTGTATACTGTCTCTGTCGCCTGTCGTGATCGCTCGTCTCTGTCTCGCGCTCCAAATATTCGTCGTCGCAGTGCCAGGCCCGTGACTCCAAACTCTACATTTATTTTTCAATAAATGTCGAAATAGGAAACCCCATTCCATCCACCCGCTGTCTCATCCGACAGGGCCTCAGTCGAGCGTACGCTAATTTGCGTTTGTCCAACTACCGGTTTGTGAGGCATGTTCTGGTATATGGTCCGTACGGGGCATGCCCCTTGATCCAATCAGAGTCATTCGAGTGCTAACTCTCGCGGTGACGACATTTTTTGGCTGTCCTCGTTTAACAAAATTCGTATCTTTCTTCTGCAGAAAAATTCGAATTTCTGTTAAACGTTGTCTGTATGTTGTCCACATGTCTGATGCTTGTCATTGATATTTATCTGTAAGTCATTCTTGGCTACCTTCTTGCATTTTGCTATCTCTTCCATGAAGTTTTGGAGCATTTGTTGCTGTATTTGCTGGAATTGCAGCATCATCGTCTGAATTTTGGTGTTTTGTACGTTTGGTCCTTTTGTTGCAACTAACTCCAGGAGTCGTCAATCTTGATGGTCCTCTTGTGTCCTTTCAGGTGCTCTCGGCACCTTTGGGTATCCCCTGTAGTTATCTGGATGCTCTCCTTGGCAGTTGGCACACGTCGGTTTTTCTGGCTTTGTTCGTTTGCATTCATATGTGCGATGATTACCGCCGCTTATGACCAATTTCGTCGTGCTATAACATGTTGACTTTCCATGATAAAAGCCTTGACACCGATAGCATTGTGTTTGGCTTCTCTGTTGATGTCCACTAGGAATAGTGGTAACATCTCACATTTTTCGTATCTGCTTTTGAGTTGGCTTACCTTAAGAGGTTCCAAGCCAATTTCCATAAGATCGTTCTTTACTTCTTCCTCCGTGAATGTCTAGATTAGGCCTTTGATTATTATCCTAGTTCATTTCTCCTCTTGAAGTCTATAGGAGTGCCATTTAATTTCGGGTTTTGACTCTAAGTACTTTGCTAGCTTTCTGTAGTACATAGAATATGTAGTGTTTATTCTTAGCAAAAGCTGTCTTTTACTGTACTGAGTCGTAAATGTCCATACACGATCTTTGATGTCATGTCTTATTTTAACAAAATTATCCGGTGACTCCAACACTATCGTTGGCGGCTTTGTTCCTTTGTCTTAAAATTCCTCTATGAGGGGTGTACAGGTAGGCCTTTTGGCTGCCGGTTTGGCCGTTTCTTCTGCTTCGGATATCGGATTTCTCAATTTCCATCTCATTTTCCATGCCTGTTTCTTCTTTTTTGTATTTTTCTATCATATTTAATTTGGTTTTGTGTCTTTTTCTTTTAGGCGCTTCTCGGTTGCTTACGGATATTTCCTTAGTATTCTTTATCTGTAGGGCTTGATTTTCCTCCCTTAACTTTTCCAGTTCCGTCAGTATACGGTCTAGTTTTTGCATTAGCTGGTCGTTTTGGGCTCTTACTCTCGCGTTTTTTGTTGTCGGGTCATATCCGTCTATTACAATTTTTGCGCGTTCTATTATCTCTTCAGATTTTTTCATTATCCCTTGTTTCTCGTTATAATCTTTCTCAGCTTGCGGTTTTATTTTCTTGAGAGTTTCTGTGTCGTCTTCTAGGTTAGTTTCTTTCTCTGGGGTAGCGAACATGCCCTGCTCGACTATCATCTTCTCTTTTTCTTTCTTGGCATCCTGTAGGGGTAAATAAATGTTTTTTATTTTTATCAGTATTTAGTACTTAAAAGTACTGACAAGGGATTTTTTGCGCTTGTTTTTGTTCTTCTGTAGCGTGGTATCTTCGCTTCCACTGTCACCGCTGAACTAACCTTAAATATTCTTTATACAATTACATACAAAGCAAACATACCGCGATCTCTTGTCTACTATTGCGTTTCACGTACCTTAAAATCCACCATAATCTAGAAGATAGATCTATCATGATTTAAAAATGTGAACCCAATAAGAATTGGTTCTAGGACCTGTCCTAATTAATGTATCAAACTTGAACATGACCATGTCCTAGCATTAATCATTACCGCTAGAAATATAAAACAGCTAAATTGGGAGAAAGCTGGTGCTGTCATTTTTAAAAGACAAAAATTGAACAAAAATAACGTTAATATGTAGAAGAGTAGAAATACCTCTAAAAAAAGCTGATATATAGAAATGAATAAAAAATCGGTGTGTAGTATTTTCCTTTATACAGAGCTCCAATGTGGTATGAATGTCTAACGGTAAAATAAATATAAAGACATTTAAAAAAGAAATCAGCGTAGAATACGCCTTAGAGCAATTAGTAAATATTGTACAGTATTAGCTAGAGTAATTCTAGTGGTTTCTGGAACAATTGTGTTACTTGTTGGGATGAAATAAAATATAGGGATTAATAGACAAAACTTTTTATACCAAGGTCAATAAAGTGGATAAGGTACAATCACATGCCTTTAGATTACTTCCTCTTACATGTTCTAATGTTAAAGTTCATATAAAGTCAGTTAAGTCCCAAAAATGATCTCTACTTAAAGGATTTATGCATACATAAGAAACTGTTAAGAAAAGGGGATATATTACCGCCTCATCGATCTAATTCATTTATTAAATAAATTTATAATAAAAAATTATTTGTATTTAAATCTATTACTTAATATAAGAAATTAGTCAACAATGAATCAGTATAAATTTCCAGAGTAGACAGAACTGATAGTGTAGCTAATAGGAGAAATTAGGAAAGCACACGGCTTCTATTGCTTTTACCATCTGTATTGAATTAAATTAAACTTTATTGTGATGAAGTATTTTAATTAACTCCAGACTGAATGTTGTTCTTTACCCCTTTTAGCATAGTTTTGCGCTCAACGTTCCTGCCTTTAATTTTGCTGATAATGGAGAATAACAATTCGGGAATGTTCGGTGTCTTGGCACAGTGAATTATAACCGTTTTAATTTCGTTTCTGTAGTTGCTTGATACCTGGATAATTTACTATAGTTATTACCTATTCTAAAATAGTTTACTAAAGTCAAGTCTTTATGAAACTAATTCTACGACATTTGTTTCTCCAGAAATAGATAAAGTTAATCAAAATTAAAATAAGAAGTGTAAAGCACTAATAGACAACGACCGAGCAAGTTGAACAATATTATGACAAAAACATGATAACCGATCTTTGCCATTTCAATGTTGGTAACTATTGGTCACGCTTAAAAATCGATAATAAAAAAATGCTATTTAAATTCATGGTATACTTTGACTCCCCACATCTCACTATTCACTGGGTGCTCGTAGTGGTCAAAGTGGTCAAAATTTCGTGAAATTATGCTCTTGTCATAAATAAACACGTCAAAGGAGGGTTTTTGCGACCCCGTACGAAATTTTTCTCACTAAAAGATATTAAAAAAAATAATAGATTTCCCAAAATTTTTTTCTTTAAAACCTCCTCGAACATACTTTTTTTTAATTTTGAAATCTTTTTTTCGACAAAATCACAAGGACTGACAATGAGGATTTGGCAACATGGCGGCCGGCTGTCATTTTTCATAATAGTATATTAAAGTATAAGTGGATAGAACACGCACGATTTTTCTCGAAATAGATCAAGTGTTTTAAAGACCAATTATCCACGAATAATTTCTGCAATTTGTTTTATTGGTACACTTTAAAATCATAAATACTGGTATTATTACTACCAAAAATAGAAATAAAGAAACAGTAATGTAAAATGTTTGAATTAGTGATGATATCAGTTGTCACCGAAATGACAAATACAAAAATTAATTTTCAATCTGCCACATAAGATTTATTATTGTCACCACAGTTGTAAATTGCTTAAAAATAAGTTCTAACCTTGATACCTTAAATAATAAAGCAGAATCGCGGTTCATTTAGCAAAAATCAGTAGACACTTAAAAAAAAGAATGTGAAAAGTTCATCAAATGGATGGAAGAACAAAAGATATTAATTTGAATACCATTTCTTCTGATTTAAAATATCGAAGTTTTAATATTTTAAACAATACTAACTGTACTTTTTACGTTAATTTAAAAAATTAAGATTGTTAAATATTTGAATAAAACATTTAAAAAATGTGTTAGTAATATTTTATTTGACGTTATAAGGTACTCCTGTCAGATCAATAATAAAAAGTTTAACATTTAAACTTCTTACACGAATTAAGGGCGAGCCAGAAAACATCTTAAAACAGTCCTAGTTCTGTCACAGTATAAGGCTTATAGAGGAGGCGATAACTAGATAAAAATTCCGTCGTCTGCGCATGTGTTCAAACATATTATCCGCGAAACAATTTTAACTTCTCTAAGCTAACCGACCCTATACTTAACTACGAAGGTCTATGAGGCCAATATATTTCAGTTTATTTTTCAATTATTGTCACTTTCAAACTGACAATTGTCACTTTTAAACTGACAATTGTCACTTTCAAACTGACAATTGTCTCTTCCAAACGGACAATTGTCACTTTTAAATTTACATTTGTCTTTCATTTAATTTTCGCTTTTCATTTAATTTTCGCTGTGACATCGGAGCAGGAATTTATTTTGTACATCGGTCGACCTTGTGCGACTAGCGCATGTGCTAGTTATTGTAAGTTAACTTGAAAGTTTGATTATTTATCATTGTGATACGGATTGTGGTCACTATTGGTAGAGTGTATGCTTTACATATAAACGTTCTTTGATACGTTTTTACAAGATATCATATGACGCATTTGTTGTTCACACCTCAATCCGACATTTTGACATTTACAGTGCCATCTCGCGATATATGATTTTCTCCTACTCTACCACACTGATTAGATCTGAAAGTATGACAGATGCAACATAAGGCGCGTTCGGCAATTATATCTAGATTCAGACCGATTTTTGATCATGTGACTACAGATGAGAACGAGCAATTGGCAATAAACGAACGGAATGGATATAAATATATAACCTAACTTTTTTGATTACATTTTACCTATTATTTGTGTTTTTGTCTTATTATTTAAAATATGAATTTCTCTCAAACTGTTGAGAAAGCTATATTGGCAGTTGTTGATCAGGAATAGCAGATGATATATGATGATCGTGATGGTTAAGGAATTATTAGTTTAGAAAAAATTGATAATTTTGCCGAAGAAACTGTACCTCGGTTTGGAAAGGGGGTTTGTAAAAGGGCTTTTAGACAATTGTTCTTGTGCATTTTGTAAAAGAATTGCAGCTACAAAATTTTCGTTTTCCTTTTCTCTTTGTAAAAAAGTTGTAGCCAAAACTAAATCTAAAATGTCATATGCTACTTACATGCAGTTTGCTTATATGAGAAGTAGCGTGTTATTTAAATAAAATATAAAATGCATTATTGTTTACTCCTGTTGCCTATAAATTTCATATTATTCGTCGTCTGAAATGTTAAAATTATAATAAATTTGCTTTTCAGAATCAAAAATTTGAACTTTCTTCATATTAAACAGTTTTAACACAAAAAACGAACTCTATATTTTTTTTTAAATCTTAGAACATAACCCTACAATTTCAGATTAATCTCTTTCGTCCAGCGAATGGGTTCGAGCGAATCGAGCTTGATCTTAGGCATCTAGATTTAATTAACAAACGAAGATTTTTACCTCCCCTACATCTAGATCTAATAAACAAACGATACGGATTGATCTGATCGCTCCAGATATAATTTCCGAACGCGCCTATAATCCATTCTTTACGATCTTAAACTCAGAATCGTCAGTTTAAAAGTTACAGTTGTCAGTTTAAAAGTGACAATTGTCAGTTTGAAAGTGTCAATAATTGAAAATAAACTGAAACATTGGCCTTACTACGCCTTCGTGGATTACTGCACATTCCGTATTGTTTTATTTTTTCATCGAATTTAGTTAAGTATAGGGTCGGTTAGCTTTAATAAGTTAAAATTGTCTCGAGGACATGTTTGTTAAATATTCGGGCCTTTTCAGACAGACGTAATAGTTTTAAAAATATTAGTGATTTATTCTACGTATTTTTTTTTTCATTTCACAGAGATTTCTTGCATTAAATATGTTTTATTTATCAATAATTTTAGCCATCTGTAAACACCCCAAATATCAGATAATTTAGAATTTCACACAATGGAAATTCATTTTATGCTTATAGTTTTGATATAAAAACAAATTTTCGATTTCCTCTCTTAGATTTTCAAGTTTTTGAAACATAAAAACTTTTTTTAAAACGATACCCTCCTTTAAATATAAAAATGGTTCATAATAGTTGTGTCGTTAATTGCAAAAAACAGGAAGAAATAGCAAGGGTAAGTTTTTTACATTTTCAAGAGCTAGTTGGAAATTAGGGAAAAGAAAGAACTGGATAAATTCAGTTAGGAGAAAAAAGTAAGCAACGTATAACCTATTTCTGTAACAAGCTTACTTACAGATGAATATTTGTTTTATTCTACAATTATTCGATGTGATTAAATAATTTTTGCCACTATGTATCAATTCTCTAACGTGACCAGATGCGACAAGTTGCTACCCTTTGTCCATCGTATGGGGTTGAAATGATATTTGATGAGTAATTGACTCAAATCCGGTTTGATTGAATAGACTCAAATCCGGTTTGATTGAATAATTATATTTATCAAAGCCTAAAAATTATTTTAAAAAAGAGTATGATAAATTATTGTGACTAAAAATCTAGCAGATATTCATAAATTATTATTATTCTGGCTGTCATGTATTAATTGTTTGGATGTCATGATTAACCTAACCTAAGAATCATAGTTTTTGATATTTATTTACATGTTTTATACTTTGTTCATCATAACAAGTTATATTAAATTTTTTCTCTTAAAAATATAATCACATTTTTAATTTATATGTTTATAAATTAAAAAGAAATTTTTTTATAACGAATTTTTATTTTTTTAAACAGAACTTACATACTTGTCGAGCATGATTTTATGCAACCATTAGATGGCGTTTTCGTCGCGCTCCCTGCCAATACATTATTACTTCGTTTTCAGATGATAATGCATATTTTCATTAACCTACAACTTGACATTTGTTTGGCTTGACATTTATTATTATTCGTCGATAATTGTGTTGATTGGTGTTGTTTTTGGTGTTTGATGTTTTCGTGATAAACATTATAATTAACTTTAAATTTTTTTCAGGGTTTCCCAAATAAGAGTCATCGATTTTAAATGTACATGCGTAGCTAATTAATTGCTAAAGAATTCAGGTTTTCACTAATTGTTTGAATTTACCCAAAAGTATTTTATGAAGTTTGTTTACATTTTATCCCGTTAATACCAGGTGATCTACTAATTTTGGTCAAAATAAATGGAAAAAAATTGTATTAATTTAAATGGAATACGCTGTATATTTTGACGGCATTCAAAAGAGCGATTAATCTAATACTTTCTGCTTTTCCAACAACAAAGGTATTCGAGTGTTTAAGAATCACTGCATTTTTCCTTATGGAATAACTGACATTAAATAATAATTAACAAATCTGACAAAGAATTTATTCAGAGATATACAAGGCATTCTATTTAAAATAATACATGTTTTTTTCATTTATTTTAACCAAAATTAATAAATTACCCTGTATTGATGGGATAAATATAAATAAACTTCATAAAAAACTTTTGGGTAAATAAAAATATTTACTGAAAACCCGTATTCTTTAGGGCAATTAATAGCTGTGCAGTTACATTTAAGACCGATCACTTTTATTTGGGAAACCCTGTATAATAAAACAGTAATTTTGAGGTGGGTACATTTGAAAATATACTACTAAGTATTTTGAAATAAATGCTTCCTAATAAAAGTAGTCGAGAAGAATTCACAACCGTACAAAATGCGTTCGCAGAACACAAAAACAATAATCGATCACAATCAGTTTTAATTCCCGCATGCGCATTATATAAGAATCACCAACCATTGGAAACTGTCTCTATGAACAAATCTTATAATTTTGAAAAAACTGTTTTTTGGATCCGACAACGTTAAAATCTAGAGATCGGTTTATAATTTTATTACAATTGTGGAATATAAAGAATCTTATTCTTATTTTTGGCACATCTTTATTATTATTACGAAAATAAAAGTTTGGAAATGAAATTAAAAGAAAATTTAAGCAATTAGGTAAAGGGCAAGATTGAAAGAATTTTTTTTATAAATCAAGTAAGAGAAATTTTTATTTTTTGGAAAAAACAGATAAAAAAAGAATAATAAACAGAAATGTTACAAATTTTTTAAAAAGAGAGAAAAGTCACAAGAATTTATTGAAAGTTGTTAATTATAAGAAAAAGAATTGTAAATGGTGTACCAGTGGGAATAAGGAAAAATTTGTGAATAAGGAAAAAAGTTTGAAAAATAAAAAAAATTCAAATGTATTAATAGATTTTTTTTTGAAAAATTAGATAAGGCTGATTGGTAAGTTGAAGATGATTTAAAATCTAGTAGTGTTAGGGGAAGCAATTTAAGAAGAATTTTGAAGAGTGTTTTAAGATTTGAAGGTGGATTTGTCTGAGATGCCTAAAAAAGAGGAGGTGGACAAGATTTAAGATTTATTGTTATGGGTGATTTTTTTATGTAAAGTTTATTATTTTTTTTATACAACCCATACCAAAATAAGATTGGTTTATTACTATTTCAGTACAATATGTAGCGAGAAAGTAGTAAATCAAAATAAATTCTAGTTTCCCCACCTGGACACTTGTCCGGCTTCGAATAAACATCATTTTCCTTGGTGTTAATTCGGTCGTAATTCCTAATGGGCCAGCAAATGGAGGGAAAACAGAGATGTCTGTTACTTCGGTATAGAAACGCTCCATTGGGAAACTCAAATGAGCAAACAACCACGGCTATCTGATTGATAGCGATCTACGAAGTAAATTACGAGTAACAAACACAGAAAGACATTGTAATTTCAAATAAGCCTTAGTCGTGTTGGATACTATCGTTCGTAACAGGGTGTATCAATAAAGAATGTTTTAAATAGAAAAAAGACTGCGGTATTTTTAGAAACTAAAACAATAAAAAAGTAAGTAATTATGATATGCCGTAATGAAGTCCATTACTTTTAATACATATTTTCATGTATTTTGTTAACCTTTCTGCTGATGAAAAATTAATATTCGTAGATGTTTTTGATAGGTAACGGTGTTTCCTTATTTATCACCTATCCTAAACAAATAGAAAAGAAGGGAACATGTATGAATGTGCATAATAAAGATTCAGCTTGTTTTTTTTTGGACAATTGTATGCACTCTTTATCCGGAGAAAAAAATTCTAGAATTTAGAATTAACCGAAAGTGGCATATTTTACACATAGTACTTACTATACTAATTTAAAATTAGATGCACATGTTAATTTAGAATTAATTCAAAATTATTGATTATGAATCTCCACATAGTATTAACAAACCAATGTAGTGATTTAATTTTAACAAATAATCTCAAAATGGGGTGGGTTCTATAAAATATAAAAAACAAATAATAAGCACAATCAATAACAAATTCTAGATATATCCTGACCACTCTTCTATCCGCTTCTGATTATCACTGTAATAGTGCCTTATTCAGGGAGGTCCTAGTAACTTATATTAGACATAAAGGAAGTAATAAATTGTCAAGCACTTCAGAAAAATAGACTATTTCGTTAGAATTCAATACATTATAGAACACCTTAGAAATATTACCAGGATATATAACACAATAGGATAAAGGCTGTCCTCCTCAGAAGGACCTGCAAAAGAAAAAGCCAACGGGCTTACAGCATATGTAGTACATAAAACTTTCTGACACGATATTAAATTACCCGTTCAAAAATAGAAAACAACGTTTTTAGTTTAGTCAAAATATGTTATTAGATAAGAAATTAGAAAACAGGACATGGCTTTGGATGATGGTTTTTTGGCGGGTTTTTCCATCCCTGAAAAGTCCAAAGTTCATGATTTATAACTTTACCTTTACCTGTCTCGAGAGATCAGACTAAATATTATATTGCGCGGATTCTAATTATATAGCTAGTAGCTGATATATGCATAATTAAATTCAATTAAACTCTTTCAAAGAAGTATGCCCGTATCTGGTGCTTCCATGTTAATTTAAAATCATGGAATGTGTCCGGTGACCCTAAGGTCATTTATGACCTTTTCCTACCTCAATATTAGGTTTTTATTTTTTTAAAGAAACTATGTAGTGAAAATCTTCCGGTTTTTTTGCTTAACTGATAGTGCTAGTCAACTGGATTATAATATAAAATCATGGATAGTGTCCGGTGACCCTAAGGTCATCTATGACCTTTTCCTATATCAAAATTAGGTTTTTATTTTTTAAAAGAAACTATGTAGTGAAAATCTTCCGGTGTTTTTCGATTAACTGGTAGTACTAGTCCACTAGTTTATAATATAAAATCATGGATAGTGTCCAGTGACCCTAAGGTCATCTATAAACTTTTCATATTAAAATTACGTATTTACTTTTTAAAGGAAAGAATGTAGTGAAAATCTTCCGGCTTTTTTTTGCTTAACTAGTAATATAAAATCATGGATAGTGTCCGGTGACCCTAAGGTCATCGGTTGACCTTTTCATACCTCCGAATTACGTTTTATTTTTTAAAGGAGTGTGGAGCAACTTATGGTCATGCATATAGGTATCTCTTGCCAATAAAATTAATTAGTATTTATATCGTGTTTCAATGAATGAAAATAATTATACTCCTGTAACCTAAAATATGTGAAAAATAGTGGTTACGATCTCCTTCACCATGACTACGAGTTGAAGATTATTCGTCAGAAAAAGGTAGGTGCAAGATTTTTTATATTAGATATAGAAATTCTCTGTACTCGCGACGTTGAATTACTTCTGTCTCGCGATGTCATTTTACAGAATCCACGTGTGCCTCGCTCGACCTATAGTCAATTAGGGGTGTTTTAGAAAATCACTTTAAAATAAATAATATATACTACATAACAAATAGCGAATAAAATAGAATCTCCCGATATGTCACATCACCATACAAATTAGATTTTCCAACTTGATTTTCTTCTTCTCTAAATTTCCTCTCAACCAGTTATAGCCTCTATATACAATTTTCAAAATCCAGTCTTCCTGTGATTAGTAGGCACGTGGATTATGAACACAAGACAGTTTTTGTTTTGATTAAAACTTATCGACTAATTACGGATCAATATTGTTGATGACGCACGGGTAATCATTCGCCGGTCCGACTGTAAAGTATTATAATAAAATAACTCTATTGTTTGTATTCCTTGGACTATTAATTTGAATTGGTTTTTTTTGTGCTCAGATGTGTCTACTGGGCTCCGTTCAGATTTACGTCCAGAGTGCACACCAAACGTCAAATTTCGTTCGGATTTAGAGGGCGTTTTATCCGAGTGTACATACTTTTGCGTTGATATTTATCGTCTAGACGACAACTTTTTATCACAGTGAATACTTGAAGGAAATTCATCTGACATGCGCAGTTTGAGCACAAGTCTGTTTTTCAATGAAATGAACGTCTTTCTAACCACACAAATATCACAAAATTGGCAATTGCCTTATTAAATAAATTAAAATCTGATTAAAATGGACCCAGACTCTACTAAATTTTTATTATCTTGTTAAAAATGATGAAAACAATTTAATAAAAAAGACAAATAATTTGGTATTATTACGAAGGTAAATGAGATTATGTAAATTTGATTTTCAGCAAAGATTTGCGGTCTTTCTACTGTATTGTCATCTTTTGTTAAATATGGAGTAAGAAGTTGTAGCAAATTTTGAAATATTTAGAATCCTGTTTCTCATTATAGATATTTGCAATCTCTTACAATTTCTTCTTCACTAGAACTTGATTCCGAAAATAAATAATAGCTTAAATAATCACGCCCCAGTCGTTCATATTTGCAAGACAATTCCTATAAGACGTCACAACATCCTGGGTATAAAACGCACTTTAAATATGAACGCAGCCCTGTATATGCGCATGACCTGCTTCATAAGTTATTTATTTCATCCTGTCCAGTAAATCTACTTCGCCGGTACTCATTTGCGGTCGGTAAATAGAACATTACAGTATAAGGTTATTTTTTTAAAATTATTTCCTCTTCGAAGCACAGTTTTTTAGTAATATTGCTTATTGCGGCTTTTCTTTTAATATTATTTTTTTATTCACTTAACTTATTGTTCCAAAGACATTAATTATCGCGATACAAGTCAATTAATTAATTCTATAATTTTTTCATCCGAGAACGCAATGCGTTCAATAGATTTCGCCATTTTATTCTAACCTAAATACGACTGTTATAACAAAGGGTAGAAATATTTCTAGTTATCACAGTAACTGACATAACATTCTGCTTCGATAACTGTCAAATGTCAATGAAAATAAAAACTATCATAGCCGACTATGAAAATGCGTACCGCACTCCGATAAAGTATTTTATTAGAAAATTGTTAACATTTATTGTTATAAACTATACTCTTCAACCAACTTTAGTAAATCAAGAATGTTTTGTTACTATAAAAGGCGTTTTTAGCTACATTTCTAAAAATATTTTGCTTAACTAAAATCAGTAATATTTATTTTATCTAGAACTATATTGTTGATACCTATTAATAATATCTAGGTAGTTCTTTGGAAAAAGTTGAGCACTTACTAAATACGCCGATTTTCACAAAAAATTTCACAAATCATCTAGAGCATATTAATATCACATTCCAAGAAAAACAAATCGCCGCAACCAACATTTAACACCTTTATTCTTAATTTTAAATTTCCACTTTTTTGATGTTTAAAAGTAAAATTATGACACATTTGACGTTTGGAATTGATTTAAGAGTAAAATTATGACACATTTGATGTTTCGAATTGATTCTGTGTAAACCATTCAAACATAGAATTGTCATTTACACATGCAGTGTTAACTTCACATCATTGTCATAAAAGAACCAAGAAAGCGATGTTGCCATATATATGTAATGGAAATTACATATATATGGAACATAGGAAGTTGTGAATAAAATCTAGTAGTGAATTGATGAATTTACAAACATGATATAAAATTAATGAAAATAAAGCTGAATTTATAAATAATCTCTAAAATTGGGGTATGATACCACAAGGGCAATTTATGTGCCCAGAGTGTAATCGTACTTTAAAATTATCTTTAGATGAAAGATTACAATTTTTTTATATTTAACACTGACCATAAAGTAGTTATTCGATAATTATACAAAGGAGCAGTTCAAATGGGTTCAAAATCACTCTATAAACAAATCTTAATCATAAAATTGTATTTTAGACCCGATAAATATTTTTGAAGATGTCGGGCCAGATACGGATACAAGACGAGTTTAAAGAAGGGAACTTTTTTTACAAATCTAAATCAGATCTAAAATTAGAATTAATGGAATAAAACAACTCGTAATAAAAAATTAATTTATTATAGGTGCATTCATATTGTAATGATGCATTAAAAAAAAGACTAACTCAAAGCTAACCAGTTACAGGACGATCCTAACAAACTAAAACCTATCCAAATCTAACCTAAACCTATACAATTAGGATTAATTAATTTATTTCTTTTTAATATGTCCAACAAGGATTAAGTGTGATCGATAATTTGTCTAAAGACAGCCTAAATAACACATTTATTATATCTTTTTGTGTTCCTTTTTCACTAACTGGCTTAATGAGCCAATTTTTTATTCAATTTTATTTATAAATTACTCCTTTTTTTCAATTTGATTCAAAAATGACCTCCGCTTCCCGACCAACTGACACAGATCAAAGAATATTATTTCGTTCTCAACAGCTTAATATCAATATCGCTGAGTAATGAAAATCATGCAGTCACTATATTTTGTATCGCACTATGTTTATATTTTGAAGAAGAAAAATTAAAAAAATATTGCAAAATACAAATCAGTAAATATAAACTAAAAAAAACTCTGATTTAAGGATATTTTACACAACTTGGCAACATCATGTAAGTCATTGTGATGTATCCAAACAAAATTAACCTTAAAAATAATATATTTATCAAAATGGAAAAAAGGTCTTTAACAGTGGTTGCGGCAAAAAAATTTTTTTGGAAAGTGATATTTACACTATGTAGATGATTTCTACCAATTTTTATGAAAATCTGAGAGTTTCGTAAATGCTCAACATTTACCAAAAAATTTTAGGATAAATTTCTGGTCAAATATGAATTTACTTCGTAGAGATCTCATTAGTTCCGACCAGATTCTGATTTATGTAAAGAAAATTTTAATTTGTACTTATTTAAAATTTGAAAAACATGCTGACCTACCTTTGACAGCAGTAAATTGCGTTTTTCTTTAGAATTCAGCTTACATTAGTCCACAAATATTTCAAGTCCACAAATTGTTTAGTAAATCCACAAATTTGTCCAAACGAAATTTTTTATAAACATTTTAACCGCGTTACCGTTTCGACTGCTTAAAATCACTAGAACGATTCGTTCAAAAACGTTATTAGGACAATACGTAATATATTAAAAAAACACATAAGCACAAACTAAATTAGGAATATTACTACATCGTTTAAAACTGACAGAATTCTGTCACTCTCACCTCACTGTCATTAAAAGATGCGAAAATTGATTATGCTCTCAGTTACGCTCAGCTGGCCAATTAGCGCGATGCATATTTTAGACTGACTCATTACATTTGTATTCATACAGGAATGCGCATTTAGCTGCTTACCGAGCTATTTTTACTTTCCAAACCCAACAAAGCTGTATAGAAAGAAGATATTAAATCATAATTTTTTTGGCCATATCCAGATTTTAACGGACCTTTAAGTTTTGAGGTCACCTGAATTAATTTCGTCCATTTTAAGCATGATGTCTGTCTATCTGTATGAACACGATACCGTATAAACGGCTGAACCGATTTAGACGAAATTTTATATACATATTTAGAGTAGCAAGGATATTGGTGTTAATCTGACAAGCGGAAGTCATTGTTATTAAGTGATGACATAATTACTAAATAAGATGGAAATACATTTTAACAAATATATTTTGTAGGCATTATAGTTTAATTTTGTATAATATAAATTTTCAAAACTTTTGCCATTGTTGCCAGATTTATCAGAAAGTTAATTTTTTCATATTTTTTTTTAATTGTAAAAATATGCATTTTTGTGAAAAATTACAAGCTATTAAAGTTGTAGAACATAAAATTTTCTACACATTTTGCCCGTCCTGTTTTTTTCTACCTCAGCATAGTTTCGTCCCTAGAGGGAGTGAAAGAAATTTGTATAGACATTTGCTCCGTTTTGTAGATTTTGAAAAATTACAAGAGATCAAAATTATAGAGCATAAAATTGTCTACAAATTCTGTCTCTACTTTTTTATCTAATTTCTTATGGTATCGCTGCTAGAATTATGCCTATTTTTATTAAAAAATTTCTGAAGAATAATTGATTAAACAATTATTTTACTAGGAGTATTCGGAAAGTTGGGTGGGATTACCTCCTCTTTATTTCTTTTGATTATCTTTTCTATCATTTTGAATTCTTTTACATATTCTCCTCTTATTGGACTAAACGCACTCGTAAAATTTATATTTGACAACACGTTTCGTGAAATCACAGTAGATCACCTAAACCATTTCTACTATCAATATAGGGAATTCAATGTGTTAGAGAGAGAAGTATAGGAAATTCAGCGTACCAGAAAGAGACGCAGATAAAAATGGTGGCATGTGGCATACTTTAAATATTAGGATAGAAAATGGCTGCGGACTAAAAATATAGTACTCTTCATAACTCTAAGATGTAGTACTGCCACTAACAAACAGATGGCGCTACTAGCCATCTTTTTGTAGCAATTCTTAAGCCACAATATAATATATCTTCGTAATTAATGGACCGATTTGGGTGAGTCAAACGGCATTATATTTGGAATATAACGTAAAATAATTACATGTCAAAAAATCCTGCGGAGAAGAAACGTCGAAAGGGCTTTAGCTTATATCTCCGTTACTATTGGTCCGATTTAAACGCGGGAAACGGCAGTGTATTTTAAATGTGACGTATAGGGTATACGTAATGAAAAAACATGCGCAGTACAAAAGCCAAAAGGACCTTGGCTTATATCTCCCTTACTATTGGTCCGATTTAAACGCGTAAAACGGCAGTGTATTTTAAATGTGGCGTATAATAAATACCAAAAGAAAGAACATGCGCAGTACGAAAGCCAAAAGGGCCTTAGCTTATATCTCCGTTACTATTGGTCCGATTTAAACGTGGGAAACCGCAGTGTGTTTTAAATGTGACGTATAAAAAATACGTAATAAAAAAACATGCGCAGTACAAAATCCAAAAGGACCTTAGCTTATATCTCCGTTACTATTGGTCCGATTTAAACGCGGGAAACGGAAGTGTATTTTAAATGTGACGTATAATAAATACCAAAAGAAAGAACATGCGCAGTACGAAAGCCAAAAGGGCCTTAGCTTATATCTCCGTTTCTATTGGTCCGATTTAAACGCGTAAAACGGCAGTGTATTTTAAATGTGACGTATAATAAATACGTAAAGAAAAAAACATGCGCAGTACGCAAGCCAAAAGGACCGTAGTAAATATCTCCGTTACTATTGGTCCGATTTAAACGTGGGAAACGGCCGTCTATTTGAAATCTACCATATAATTAATACGTATAAAAAAATCCTGCGGAGAAGAAACGCCGAAAGGGCTTTAGCTTATATCTCCGTTACTATTGGTCCTATTTAAACGCGGGAAACGGCATTGGCTCAAAACGTGGTGGGGGAAAAAATGAATGAAATAGATCACGTGACACATCATAGATTTAAATTGAGGAACAAATAGTCATAAAATCCCAACTACCCCCTCTAACCCTCAACTACCCCGTATTTACAGGAAAATTGATAAAATAGCTAATACCACAAGGAGTAAGGGACAAATAAGTATCAAATCCCAACTACCCCCTATAAAATCCCAACTACCCCCTTCAACACCAACATGATAGTTTCCCTCTACGCTGAATAGAAGAGTAGATGAACGAAAAATTATCATATACAGGGTGTGTCAAAAAGTAGCATTTACTAAAAAATCAATTGAGACCTTGTCATTTCCACTATAATATATCAGTGTTGATACTTTCGTACAAAAAAGCGTTACCAGCTGTCTCTTAGTCTATAATTATTGCCAACATGATAGTTTCCCTCTATTTCACACATTTATCCTGCGCAGAAGAAACACCAAAAGGGCATTCGGGGCTAAGTTCGTTATCAACGGTCGGATTTAAACTCCGGAAATGGCAATGTATTCATACGATCCCACTCTGGGGAAATTTGTTATACCGATTCATGGCGTGACGTCACAATTTCCCCAGATCTGGGGAAAAGTTTGTGAAGCTACGCGGGAAACGTGGGGACGCGAAGGTGCCAGCATTATCGACTACCGTCACAGCATTTGGAAAAAAATTTAATTCAACAAAAAAAAACGTGCGCAGAAGAAACGTTGACTCTCTATCTCCGTTACTATTGGTCGGATTTAAACGCGAAAAACTGCGCTATATTTGAAATGTGACGTAGAATAATTGCAAATAAAAAAAATCTGCGCAGAAGAAACGCCAAAAGGACCTTAACGTATATCTCCGTTACTATTGGTCGGATTTAAACGCAAAAACGGCGCTATATTTGACATTTGTCGTAGAATATTTTCATATAAAAAAAATTCTGCACAGAAGAAACGCCAAAAGGGCATTAACGTATATCTCCGTTACTATAGGTCCCCCCTCCTGTGAGCTGTGAGACCTTGACGTTGGTGGAGGGGCTTTAGTCCTCGGTGTCCTACACGGTTATTGTGTGGGGCACCGAGGGCCAACTAAGGAACAGCTCGGCAAAGAAGTGGGCTACTTGGCTACCGACTTCAGGGGATCTAGCTGAGGAGGTCTTGCCTACCTCTGAGGACGCTTTTCTCAAGACCGGCTTTGGTCGGATCTAGACAAGGTTGGTCGAAAAACTCCCCCAAGGCAGTGGTGTGACGCGATCCGTGCCAAAGTCTGAATGGTACCAGGGAATGGTGCAACAAACGGAGCCTCTGGGATACCAGGCGACCTTCCAGAGTATCTAGCCTTGCCGTGGCATGCGGGGCTCTGCTACGGTCGACAAAACCTTTCCCTAGCTACTCGTGGGACTCATATGGATCCAAGTATAAAAACAAAAAATGGGGGGGATAATCCTCCCACTGCTTCAGCTAATACTGAACAAATGGAGGTGGCGGAAACCGCCACCTCACAGGTCATCATCTCCGAAGAGGAAGAAAGGGTGTTGTTATCATCCCCTCAAACCTCTTCGGTGGATGAACAAAAATCAGGGGAGGAGGAAGCGGCCGTAAAAGCCGTCGAAAACCTAGACCTGAACGAAAGAAAGAGGTTTGCTGGTGCGACGAGAAAACGTCTCAGCCGGATGCTGAAGAGTGGCGTCAAATATGAGGACGCCCTCGCAACAATCCTAAAGGAGTTGGACAGCAAGCCAACAGGAGGACAAACCTCCTCTGGCGTGTCGTCCAAAACCATACCTGAAAAGAAGCAGAGTGGAGATAAATCTTCCTCTGCTTCGGCATCCGGAAAACGCCTGCGCTCCGACGGCAGCACCCCAGAATCGACGGCGAAAAAGCCTCGAGATGCGGGGAGGCAGCCGGAGCAACGGCGCTCATTCAGAACCGTGGCAGAAAGTGTCAGAGTGGGTATAATCCATCCTGAACACCCAAACGCCCGGTTCTCGAATGAACAACTCAAATTGATACAGCGGTCTGTAATGACTGCTGTTCAAGAGGCTCCGGAGGACGGACCTCAAATACGGTTCCTGAGCTGCACTCAACGGCCAGGGATACTTCTCCTCGACTGTGCCGACGCGATGACGGCGGAGTGGATGGAAAAGGTCGTAAACGACCTTTCTCCTTGGCACGAAGCCAGACTCAAACTGGTACAGAAAGAGGAGATGCCGAAACCCCACATCTGCGTGGTCTTCATCCCTGAGGATGCTGGCGCACCCAGACAGGAGGGGCATCAGGTTTTAAAGGTGCTTCGCACTATGAACCGGGGCCTGAACACTCTGGAATGGAGTGTTCTGCGCAGGGATCCTGCAGGTCCCGGACAAACATGGACCTTCGCCGTGGATGATGCATCCATGGTGGAGTTGGAGAGGCTGGAGCTCCGGCCCTTCTACGGTTTTGGGCGGGTGCAATTCCGGCGCAGAACCGTGGGAGGGACTGCGGTTACTGGTCCTCCAAATAGCCAGCCAGGTGGTTCGGGGCTTACAAGGGAGCGCTCAAGGTCCCCGGGGGAGAAAAGACATCCTCCACGGTCCACAGCGCAACCCCCTAAAGTCCCAAATAAACCTCCCGGTACCGTCCCACAGGCCTCTAACGATAAGGGGAAAAAACCACAATCGTTAAGGGGACCGAAGGGGAAGGGCTCCGGGAAACAAACCAAGGGCGTGGGAAAGAAACCTCCCCCTCAACCGCCAAAGTAGAGAAATGGCTGCCCACGTCTCCTTTCTTCAGTCAAATATCCACCATGCCAAAGCGGCGTCATACGTCCTAGGCAGGGTATTTCGGCTGGAGAACATTGATGTGGCACTGATCCAGGAACCCTGGATCTCCAGCGCCGGCAAAATAAGCGGTCTGGGAAATAACTCTGGTAAGCTAGTCTCGTATGCCGGTGGTAAGCCACGGGCATGCATGCTTATCAGAAATAACATTAAGTATTTTATGTTAACAGGTTTCTGTACACCAGACGTGGTTGCAGCCCAACTTACGATCCCGGTGGAGGACAGCAGGCTCGAAGTAGTAGTCTGCTCGGCATACTTCCCAGGTGAGGGTAATGAAGAGCAACCTCCTCCTTCAGCTGTGCGAGAGTTAATCGCCTTCTGTAAGAGGAACAACAAGCAATTGATTATTGGATGTGATGCAAATGCCCACCATTTGGACTGGGGAAGCACGAACATCAATAAAAGAGGTGAGTCTTTATATAACTATATAATAGGGGAGGGTCTTTCGATTAACAACGAAGGGGCCGAACCAACTTTTGTGTGTAGAAATCGCATGGAAGTTCTTGATATAACAATAAGTACTCAGTTTATGAGTACCAAGATCGTTAATTGGCGGGTGTCTACAGAACCTTCATGCTCGGATCATCGACATATCAGATTCGAGATGAAGGCAGGGCGCAGGCCTATAGTGCAATTCCGTGATCCAAAGTGTACAGACTGGAGTGGATATAAAATTTCCCTTCAAACGTACCTGAACAACGGCATTGCATCTATAAAGAATCAGGCTGAAATAGAGGCGGCGAGCGATCAGCTGCAGGAAGCCGTACTCAGAGCCTACCAAGATAACTGCCCACTTAAGGAGAAGAGAGACCATAGAGGTTCACCTTGGTGGAGCAGAACCTTGGACAAAAAGAGAACAGAAGTTCGACGTCTCTTCAATCGAGCTAAGGAAACAGGGTGCTGGGACACTTACAGATCGGCTCTAACAGGATACACGAAAGATATTCGTAAAGCCAAGAGGGAGTCTTGGAGGAGGTTCTGCCAGAGTATAACAGATCTACCTGCTGGAACAAGACTCCACAAAATTCTCTCTAGAGATCCGAATCAAGAGGTAGGGTCGATAAAACGACCGGACGGCTCTTTTACGGACTCCAAAAGGCAGACGTTAGAGATCCTCATGCGGAATCACTTCCCGGGTAGCCTGCTTCTGGAGGATCGCCCGCAAGCCTTTCCACTTCCAACTGGCTCGTCTATACGACCGGTTAAAGAAGACTGGAGGTTTGCATCTGAGGTGATCACTCCATACTCAATCCTATGGGCGCTGAAGTCTTTCTCCCCATACAAATCACCAGGAGAAGATGGTATTTTTCCTGCCCTGTTGCAAAACGGGTCAGAGGAGCTGCTGCCTCTCCTAGTGAAACTATATCGTGCGAGCCTGGTGTGGAGTTACATACCACAGGGCTGGTCGATTGCTAGGGTCGTATATATACGGAAAGCGGGGAAGGTAAATAATTCCCTGCCTAAATCCTTTAGACCGATCAGCCTTACCTCGTTCGTACTAAAAACTCTAGAGAGAATTCTAGATAGGCATATTAGAGACGGGAACTGCAGGGAAATTCCCCTCAACCCCAGACAATATGCCTACCAGGTTGGCAAATCTACAGATTTGGCGCTAAATAACCTCGTAGGAAAGATAACCCACTCTTTAAAGCATAAAGAGATTGCGCTGACAGCTTTCCTCGACATTGAAGGGGCGTTCAACAATGCCCTGCCTCAATCCCTTTACGCTGCACTTCTGCGAAGGGGAATAAGCAGACTAATCTGCAATTGGATTAAATGCATGCTTGAAAATCGTTTTGTCACATCATCACTGCAGGAGGAGACTGTCAGATTTAGGGCGGCGAAGGGGTGTCCTCAAGGCGGAGTGCTGTCTCCACTTCTTTGGTCACTCTTGGTCGACCCCCTACTAGACAGGCTCTCCCAGCTGGGGGTGGATTTTCAATGCTATGCCGATGACCTTTTAATAATGGTTAGAGGCTTATTTGAAGAGATTATTTCTAATATCCTTCAGGAAGCTCTTAATATCGTATACAGATGGTGTGAGGAGGAACAGATGTCTGTGAACCCCCACAAAACGGTAGTAGTTCCTTTTACAAAAAGGAGGAAGCTTGATAAGCTACGTCATCAAATTCTGGAAGGCGTAACCATTCCATTTGCGGAGGAGGTAAAATATCTGGGGATTATCCTTGATAGAAAACTTACCTGGAACTCCCATCTGGAAAGAACAATCAATAAAGCCAGGGCATCGCTCTGGAATATCAGAAGGGTATGCGGCAAGTCGTGGGGAATGAACCCTAAACAGATTTACTGGATTTATCAAACGGTGATAAAACCAATGGTCACATATGGCGCAATGGCCTGGTGGACGAAGGGGCTCCAGTCTATTGCGGCGGCTAAATTATCTGGACTACAGAGATTAGCATGTGTGGCTATTACAGGCGCCATGTCATCTACCCCGACAGCGGCAATGGAAAGATTTCTGGGTCTTACTCCTCTCCATATATTACTGGAGCAGGAGGCCAGAATGACCTCCTATAGGGCCATGTCGGTGGCAGGTCAAATCGAGGGGGAGAGGCTATGGGACCACTCTGGACTGCTGCGAGAGATGAGTACTCACCACACTCTCGGAATGGTTTCGGATGTGCTCTCTCCCAGAACTCACATACAGAAGTCTTTCAACGTCCTTCTTCCGAGAAGAGACGAATGGGAAAGGGGGGAGATCCTCTTTCCAGGGACGGCTTATGTACTGTACACAGATGGTTCAAAGACCCCAAGTGGTGTTGGAGCCGGAGTGTACAGCAGAAAACCGAGAGTTGACATCACAGTAAGCCTTGGCAAGTATGCTACCATCTTTCAGGCGGAGGTTTTCGCTATAGAATTGTGTGCAAGAGAGTTGGTAAACCATCATCTTGTCAACAAAAGTATTTATATTTTATCAGACAGCCAGGCAGCTTTAAAAGCACTGAGCTCCAGCCGGCTGGACTCGAAGCTGGTATGGAACTGCATCGAATCCCTGGATCGCATTGCTACCAGTAACAGAGTAACCCTACTCTGGGTACCTGGGCATGAAGGGGTGGAGGGCAATGAGAAAGCCGACACCCTTGCGAAAAGAGGTGCAGAATCCGAGTTCATTGGACCGGAACCATTCTTTGGCATAGCCAAAAGCAGTGCTAAAGACACTATCTGGAAATGGGCCGAGAGGAAAACTCTCCAGCACTGGAAAGATATGCCTGGGTTAGCTCACTCTAAGGCGTTTATAGTCAAACCCTCAGGTAGCACCCTATCGCAGATCCTAGAATGGAGTAGAAGTGATCTACGCATCCTAATCGGACTGCTGACAGGGCACTGTCGTCTGCAGTACCATCTGAAGAAGCTAGGTCTGAGTCAAACATCGGACTGTCGCTTCTGCAGTGTGGAAGACGAAACGGCGGAGCATATTTTATGCTCCTGCCCTGCCCTGGAAATGAATAGGCTTCGTACGTTTGGTTTTGTACAGCTGGAGCCTACCGACTTCAAGGAAGCTTCACCTAAATCAACCATAGACTTCGTAAGAAGGTGTGGATTGTATGGTGAATTATAGCCCATAGGGGTGAGCCACAATAGGCCTCTGTTGGCCGCAGTGGAGGGGCGAGCAAACGCTCCACTCACATTGAACCTAACCTAACCTAACCTACTATAGGTCCGATTTTAACGCGAAAAACGGCGCTACATTTGAAATGTGGCGTAGAATAATTGCAAATAAAAAAAATCTGCGCAGAAGAAACGCCAAAAGGACCTTAACGTATATCTCCGTTACTATTGGTCGGATTTAAACGCAAAAACGGCGCTATATTTGACATTTGTCGTAGAATATTTTCATATAAAAAAAAATTCTGCGCAGAAGAAACGCCAAAAGGGCCTTAACGTATATCTCCGTTACTATAGGTCCGATTTTAACGCGAAAAACGGCGCTACATTTGAAATGTGGCGTAGAATAATTGCAAATAAAAAAAATCTGCGCAGAAGAAACGCCAAAAGGACCTTAACGTATATCTCCGTTACTATTGGTCGGATTTAAACGCAAAAACGGCGCTATATTTGACATTTGTCGTAGAATATTTTCATATAAAAAAAAATTCTGCGCAGAAGAAACGCCAAAAGGGCCTTAACGTATATCTCCGTTACTATAGGTCCGATTTTAACGCGAAAAACGGCGCTACATTTGAAATGTGACGTAGAATAATTGCAAATAAAAAAAATCTGCGCAGAAGAAACGCCAAAAGGACCTTAACGTATATCTCCGTTACTATTGGTCGGATTTAAACGCAAAAACGGCGCTATATTTGACATTTGTCGTAGAATATTTTCATATAAAAAAAATTCTGCGCAGAAGAAACGCCAAAAGAGCCTTAACGTATATCTCCGTTACTATAGGTCCGATTTTAACGCGAAAAACGGCGCTACATTTGAAATGTGGCGTAGAATAATTGCAAATAAAAAAAATCTGCGCAGAAGAAACGCCAAAAGGACCTTAACGTATATCTCCGTTACTATTGGTCGGATTTAAACGCGAAAAACGGCGCTATATTTGACATTTGTCGTAGAATATTTTCATATAAAAAAAATTCTGCGCAGAAGAAACGCCAAAAGGGCCTTAACGTATATCTCCGCTACTATTGGTCGGATTTGAACTCGAAAAACGGCGCAATATTAGAAATGTGACGTAGAATAATTGTATATAAAAAAATTCTGCGCAGATGAAACGCGAAAAGGACCTAAACGTCTATCTCCGCCACTTTTGGGCCAATTTTTATGACAAAAAACGGTTTCGATGCGTTACCAATATAGCTCTTTCTGATATGTGACCCATAATTTTTACTTTCTCGCTAGTATATTTTATTAGAACGTAACCAACATAGTACGTTCTCGTCAAATTTCTTTCCTGCTATTATATTTTAATAAAAGGTTACCAACATAGTACTTTATCGTCATATTTCTTTCTCGCTATAATATTTAAGTTTCTGTCATTTAATAATTTACCAACATAGTACTTTCTCGTCAAATTTCTTTCCCATTATAATATTTTAATACAACGTTACCAACATAGTACTTTCTCGGCATATTTCTTTCGCGCTATAATATTTATATTTCCGGCATTTAATAATTTAATAACATTGTACTTTTTCAAAATATAAAGGAGAACAGTGTTGCCAATATAAATTCATTAGATAGCGTTATCAACATGATACTTTCTCGTCAAATTTCTTTTCTTCTATAATATTTTAATACAACGTTACCAACATAGTACTTTCTCGCTATTATATTTAAATTGCTGTCATTTAATAATTTACCATCATAGTACTTTCTCGCTATTATATTTAAATTTCTGTCATTTAATAATTAACCAACATAATACTTTCTCGTCAAATTTATTTCCCGCTTTAATATTTTAATACAACGTTTCCAACATAGTACTTTCTCACCAGATTTCTTTCTCGCTGTAATATTTAAATTTATATCAACTAATAATTTACCAACTTAGTACTTTTTCAAAATATAAAGGAGAAAAGTGTTGCCAACATAATTTCATCAAACAGCGTTACCAACATGATACTTTCTCGCCAATAATTTACCAACATGATTTCACCAAATAGTGTTACCGACATGATACTCTCCAATTTATGTTTTAAAAGACCAAGGATACTTTCCCGCCATAACTGCCATGTAAAACAACATTTGAACGTTTAGAAGTACCATAATTTTTACTTTCTCTCTATAATATTTAAATGGCGGTATAGCGGTCAACCGTCGCTGGCAGGGGATTGCATGATTTCACTTTACCGCGATAATATTTAACTGGCACGTAAAACAACATTCCAACGTTTAAAAGTACCATAATTTTTACTTTATCGCTATAATAGTTGATGAATAGTTAGGTGCGAAGTCATTGAAATATGGCAGCGAGCGAAAAAAAAAAAGAAGGGACTTTTTTTAAGAATTTAATAAAATAAATATTTCAAAGTCCAACAATCGTTTTAAAAATAATATAAGTTAAAAACAGAAAAACACCAAAACAATTTTGTTTTTTTGTAAAAATATTTTTTCACTTTCAAGGTTCCAAAAGTAGAAAAACAATAATAAATAATCAATGGTATAGTAATAATTCAATAATAAGAACTTCTAAATACCGACGCAATAAATAAGAGAAAAATAATAATGATAATAATTAACAACAAATAAAAAGAAAAATCTTCAAAATTATAATAATCGGTAAATTATGGCGGTAAATCAAGGAAATTTATAAGCGACCGAATAAAAATGAGAGCAGATGATTGGAAAAGAAGAAGTGACAGAAAATAATTTTAGTGCGAATGAAAATACACCAACAAGAAAATGCAAAGAAAAATAAACGCACCTTTTTTATTAACCAACACTAAAATCACACACAACACAATTGTCAGTTACTAGCAGGGCTAGTAATTAAATTCAACTTAAACTAACCTCTAATTTCACAAAATCTAGAATGTCACAAAGATGAACAATACCTATTTTTAGAAATACTGTCTAAAGGTTGAACAAAAAATTACCATTCAATCATATAGACAGTACCTCGGGAAATAAGTAGCTTGGTAATATTTGTTAAATTTACATGCAGAAAGTACCTTCTCGCACCCAATACTGACGTAATTCAGAACCGTGATAGAAAATACATCGTAATTCGTTCGACTTCCTAATATAATGAAAACTAAATAAAATAAGCGAATTTTAAAGTTAGAATTATGCGGTTTCACATATCGGTATATACAGGAAGTTGTTCGATAAGCTGTTTACATTTTTGAAATAATGTATTCATTCTAGCATACTGAGTGTTTAAAACTTAAGAATAACAAGAGCTTAACTCTGTAATATACAAAGTGTTTAAAATTTATCTACTAATAATAAACTAATGTAGTCTTTCTGCTATAACCCATTTAATAATATTGAAATTCTAATATATAAAGTTTGTTAAAATTTACTGATAATAGGTCATTTTTTATATTCCAATATACTAATTAATAAATAAGGCTTTTATAATTTGTTAAAAAAGAAAATTACTAATATTTTTTTAATGTACAGGATGATTCAAAATTACGGATGAATAAAATTTTTCTAATCAAATTTCAATATTTCAAATGTATTAATAATAAATATTAAACTATATCCAATTTAATAAATTTAAAATTGTAATATACAAAGTTTATTAGAATTTACTAAAAATAAGAGTCTTTTTACATGTAGTGGCTTATTAAAAGCTAAGAATTTTATAATTTGCTAAAAATTTACTAAAGATTTATAATATACAGGACGATTAAAAGTTAAGCCTTTCAACTATGAACAAAATTTACTAATTAAATTCTAATCTACAAAGCGTTTGAAATTTATTATAAAAGCCTTATTTATTAATTAGTATATTGGAATATAAAAAATGACCTATTATCAGTAAATTTTAACAAACTTTATATATTAGAATTTCAATATTATTAAATGGGTTATAGCAGAAAGACTACATTAGTTTATTATTAGTAGATAAATTTTAAACACTTTGTATATTACAGAGTTAAGCTCTTGTTATTCTTAAGTTTTAAACACTATATTTAAATTTCTGTCATTTAATAATTTACCAACATAGTACTTTCTCGTCAAATTTCTTTCCCATTATAATATTTTAATACAACGTTACCAACATAGTACTTTCTCGGCATATTTCTTTCGCGCTATAATATTTATATTTCCGGCATTTAATAATTTAATAACATTGTACTTTTTCAAGTATGCTAGAATGAATACATTATTTCAAAAATGTAAACAGCTTATCGAACAACTTCCTGTATATACCGATATGTGAAACCGCATAATTCTAACTTTAAAATTCGCTTATTTTATTTAGTTTTCATTATATTAGGAAGTCGAACGAATTACGATGTATTTTCTATCACGGTTCTGAATTACGTCAGTATTGGGTGCGAGAAGGTACTTTCTGCATGTAAATTTAACAAATATTACCAAGCTACTTATTTCCCGAGGTACTGTCTATATGATTGAATGGTAATTTTTTGTTCAACCTTTAGACAGTATTTCTAAAAATAGGTATTGTTCATCTTTGTGACATTCTAGATTTTGTGAAATTAGAGGTTAGTTTAAGTTGAATTTAATTACTAGCCCTGCTAGTAACTGACAATTGTGTTGTGTGTGATTTTAGTGTTGGTTAATAAAAAAGGTGCGTTTATTTTTCTTTGCATTTTCTTGTTGGTGTATTTTCATTCGCACTAAAATTATTTTCTGTCACTTCTTCTTTTCCAATCATCTGCTCTCATTTTTATTCGGTCGCTTATAAATTTCCTTGATTTACCGCCATAATTTACCGATTATTATAATTTTGAAGATTTTTCTTTTTATTTGTTGTTAATTATTATCATTATTATTTTTCTCTTATTTATTGCGTCGGTATTTAGAAGTTCTTATTATTGAATTATTACTATACCATTGATTATTTATTATTGTTTTTCTACTTTTGGAACCTTGAAAGTGAAAAAATATTTTTACAAAAAAACAAAATTGTTTTGGTGTTTTTCTGTTTTTAACTTATATTATTTTTAAAACGATTGTTGGACTTTGAAATATTTATTTTATTAAATTCTTAAAAAAAGTCCCTTCTTTTTTTTTTTCGCTCGCTGCCATATTTCAATGACTTCGCACCTAACTATTCATCAACTATTATAGCGATAAAGTAAAAATTATGGTACTTTTAAACGTTGGAATGTTGTTTTACGTGCCAGTTAAATATTATCGCGGTAAAGTGAAATCATGCAATCCCCTGCCAGCGACGGTTGACCGCTATACCGCCATTTAAATATTATAGAGAGAAAGTAAAAATTATGGTACTTCTAAACGTTCAAATGTTGTTTTACATGGCAGTTATGGCGGGAAAGTATCCTTGGTCTTTTAAAACATAAATTGGAGAGTATCATGTCGGTAACACTATTTGGTGAAATCATGTTGGTAAATTATTGGCGAGAAAGTATCATGTTGGTAACGCTGTTTGATGAAATTATGTTGGCAACACTTTTCTCCTTTATATTTTGAAAAAGTACTAAGTTGGTAAATTATTAGTTGATATAAATTTAAATATTACAGCGAGAAAGAAATCTGGTGAGAAAGTACTATGTTGGAAACGTTGTATTAAAATATTAAAGCGGGAAATAAATTTGACGAGAAAGTATTATGTTGGTTAATTATTAAATGACAGAAATTTAAATATAATAGCGAGAAAGTACTATGATGGTAAATTATTAAATGACAGCAATTTAAATATAATAGCGAGAAAGTACTATGTTGGTAACGTTGTATTAAAATATTATAGAAGAAAAGAAATTTGACGAGAAAGTATCATGTTGATAACGCTATCTAATGAATTTATATTGGCAACACTGTTCTCCTTTATATTTTGAAAAAGTACAATGTTATTAAATTATTAAATGCCGGAAATATAAATATTATAGCGCGAAAGAAATATGCCGAGAAAGTACTATGTTGGTAACGTTGTATTAAAATATTATAATGGGAAAGAAATTTGACGAGAAAGTACTATGTTGGTAAATTATTAAATGACAGAAACTTAAATATTATAGCGAGAAAGAAATATGACGATAAAGTACTATGTTGGTAACCTTTTATTAAAATATAATAGCAGGAAAGAAATTTGACGAGAACGTACTATGTTGGTTACGTTCTAATAAAATATACTAGCGAGAAAGTAAAAATTATGGGTCACATATCAGAAAGAGCTATATTGGTAACGCATCGAAACCGTTTTTTGTCATAAAAATTGGCCCAAAAGTGGCGGAGATAGACGTTTAGGTCCTTTTCGCGTTTCATCTGCGCAGAATTTTTTTATATACAATTATTCTACGTCACATTTCTAATATTGCGCCGTTTTTCGAGTTCAAATCCGACCAATAGTAGCGGAGATATACGTTAAGGCCCTTTTGGCGTTTCTTCTGCGCAGAATTTTTTTTATATGAAAATATTCTACGACAAATGTCAAATATAGCGCCGTTTTTCGCGTTTAAATCCGACCAATAGTAACGGAGATATACGTTAAGGTCCTTTTGGCGTTTCTTCTGCGCAGATTTTTTTTATTTGCAATTATTCTACGCCACATTTCAAATGTAGCGCCGTTTTTCGCGTTAAAATCGGACCTATAGTAACGGAGATATACGTTAAGGCTCTTTTGGCGTTTCTTCTGCGCAGAATTTTTTTTATATGAAAATATTCTACGACAAATGTCAAATATAGCGCCGTTTTTGCGTTTAAATCCGACCAATAGTAACGGAGATATACGTTAAGGTCCTTTTGGCGTTTCTTCTGCGCAGATTTTTTTTATTTGCAATTATTCTACGTCACATTTCAAATGTAGCGCCGTTTTTCGCGTTAAAATCGGACCTATAGTAACGGAGATATACGTTAAGGCCCTTTTGGCGTTTCTTCTGCGCAGAATTTTTTTTTATATGAAAATATTCTACGACAAATGTCAAATATAGCGCCGTTTTTGCGTTTAAATCCGACCAATAGTAACGGAGATATACGTTAAGGTCCTTTTGGCGTTTCTTCTGCGCAGATTTTTTTTATTTGCAATTATTCTACGCCACATTTCAAATGTAGCGCCGTTTTTCGCGTTAAAATCGGACCTATAGTAACGGAGATATACGTTAAGGCCCTTTTGGCGTTTCTTCTGCGCAGAATTTTTTTTTATATGAAAATATTCTACGACAAATGTCAAATATAGCGCCGTTTTTGCGTTTAAATCCGACCAATAGTAACGGAGATATACGTTAAGGTCCTTTTGGCGTTTCTTCTGCGCAGATTTTTTTTATTTGCAATTATTCTACGCCACATTTCAAATGTAGCGCCGTTTTTCGCGTTAAAATCGGACCTATAGTAACGGAGATATACGTTAATGCCCTTTTGGCGTTTCTTCTGCGCAGAATTTTTTTTATATGAAAATATTCTACGACAAATGTCAAATATAGCGCCGTTTTTGCGTTTAAATCCGACCAATAGTAACGGAGATATACGTTAAGGTCCTTTTGGCGTTTCTTCTGCGCAGATTTTTTTTATTTGCAATTATTCTACGTCACATTTCAAATATAGCGCAGTTTTTCGCGTTTAAATCCGACCAATAGTAACGGAGATAGAGAGTCAACGTTTCTTCTGCGCACGTTTTTTTTTGTTGAATTAAATTTTTTTCCAAATGCTGTGACGGTAGTCGATAATGCTGGCACCTTCGCGTCCCCACGTTTCCCGCGTAGCTTCACAAACTTTTCCCCAGATCTGGGGAAATTGTGACGTCACGCCATGAATCGGTATAACAAATTTCCCCAGAGTGGGCTCGTATGAATACATTGCCATTTCCGGAGTTTAAATCCGACCGTTGATAACGAACTTAGCCCCGAATGCCCTTTTGGTGTTTCTTCTGCGCAGGATAAATGTGTGAAATAGAGGGAAACTATCATGTTGGCAATAATTATAGACTAAGAGACAGCTGGTAACGCTTTTTTGTACGAAAGTATCAACACTGATATATTATAGTGGAAATGACAAGGTCTCAATTGATTTTTTAGTAAATGCTACTTTTTGACACACCCTGTATATGATAATTTTTCGTTCATCTACTCTTCTATTCAGCGTAGAGGGAAACTATCATGTTGGTGTTGAAGGGGGTAGTTGGGATTTTATAGGGGGTAGTTGGGATTTGATACTTATTTGTCCCTTACTCCTTGTGGTATTAGCTATTTTATCAATTTTCCTGTAAATACGGGGTAGTTGAGGGTTAGAGGGGGTAGTTGGGATTTTATGACTATTTGTTCCTCAATTTAAATCTATGATGTGTCACGTGATCTATTTCATTCATTTTTTCCCCCACCACGTTTTGAGCCAATGCCGTTTCCCGCGTTTAAATCGGACCAATAGTAACGGAGATATAAGCTAAAGCCCTTTCGGCGTTTCTTCTCCGCAGGATTTTTTTATACGTATTAATTATATGGTAGATTTCAAATAGACGGCCGTTTCCCACGTTTAAATCGGACCAATAGTAACGGAGATATTTACTACGGTCCTTTTGGCTTGCGTACTGCGCATGTTTTTTTCTTTACGTATTTATTATACGTCACATTTAAAATACACTGCCGTTTTACGCGTTTAAATCGGACCAATAGAAACGGAGATATAAGCTAAGGCCCTTTTGGCTTTCGTACTGCGCATGTTCTTTCTTTTGGTATTTATTATACGTCACATTTAAAATACACTTCCGTTTCCCGCGTTTAAATCGGACCAATAGTAACGGAGATATAAGCTAAGGTCCTTTTGGATTTTGTACTGCGCATGTTTTTTTATTACGTATTTTTTATACGTCACATTTAAAACACACTGCGGTTTCCCACGTTTAAATCGGACCAATAGTAACGGAGATATAAGCTAAGGCCCTTTTGGCTTTCGTACTGCGCATGTTCTTTCTTTTGGTATTTATTATACGCCACATTTAAAATACACTGCCGTTTTACGCGTTTAAATCGGACCAATAGTAAGGGAGATATAAGCCAAGGTCCTTTTGGCTTTTGTACTGCGCATGTTTTTTCATTACGTATACCCTATACGTCACATTTAAAATACACTGCCGTTTCCCGCGTTTAAATCGGACCAATAGTAACGGAGATATAAGCTAAAGCCCTTTCGACGTTTCTTCTCCGCAGGATTTTTTGACATGTAATTATTTTACGTTATATTCCAAATATAATGCCGTTTGACTCACCCAAATCGGTCCATTAATTACGAAGATATATTATATTGTGGCTTAAGAATTGCTACAAAAAGATGGCTAGTAGCGCCATCTGTTTGTTAGTGGCAGTACTACATCTTAGAGTTATGAAGAGTACTATATTTTTAGTCCGCAGCCATTTTCTATCCTAATATTTAAAGTATGCCACATGCCACCATTTTTATCTGCGTCTCTTTCTGGTACGCTGAATTTCCTATACTTCTCTCTCTAACACATTGAATTCCCTATAGTGATAGTAGAAATGGTTTAGGTGATCTACTAATCACTTATGCGATTATCGATAGTTACGATACCACTAGTATTATATATCTGATAATCTTTCATACTATAAAAGTTATGAAGAAGTGCATGAATAAAAAATATTGTGAAAAATCATATTTCTGGTGATTTTAGAGGTTTAATACATCAGGCCTGCAATTATAAGAAGTTTCTTGTACCTTTATTGTCTCAGAACCTCTCCGATTACGATAGTCACTTTATTATTTAAGATCTAGTTCGAAAATGTAGAATACGGTTTCTACCACTAAACAAAGAAAAATGGATTTCCTTTACACAGCATCTTTCAAACACTAGCATTAAATTTGGATTTATTGACTCCTTAAGATTTATGAAAGCATCCCTGGATGAACTTGCATCGGCTTTGAAGATTGGAGAACTACATAATTTAAGATACGGATTTAGATAATCAGAGAAATTCAACTTACTTACTTGAAAGAAGTATTTTGTTATGATTATGTTGATAAAATAGAAAAATTAAAAGATACCTATTATTGATACTTTTTATAGTAAACTGCTGAATGCTTATAATTACTAGGAAGCAATATTAGCAAAAATTATACAGTTTATACAGTTCCTTCAGAAATGATTGTCTAAGACGTGACCTGGTTGTCGATAAGAAATGTCGAAAATTGACACATGGTGTCAGAAGTGGGATCATAAAAATGACTGAAGAAACATCCACCCACCAGTTTGGCGTTGCAGGAATTCGCCTACCGAAAAATATTGTCTTACACACAGAAAACATGTGTTCCACATGGAAAGACTGGAGTCAACAATTTGAGTGGTATTCGGCAGCGACCCAACTTTCCAAAAAGCCACCAGAAGTCCAAGCCACAATATTTATGACAGCCATAGGTCCAGAGGTTATTCAGATCTTCAACAATTTTAGTCTTACTGATGCTCAACAAAAAGATGTTAAAAAAATCAAAGAAGAGTTCAAAAAGTATTTCAACCCAAAAAAGAATATACCGTTCGAGCGCTACACGTTCTTTAAAATAATTCAAAAACAAAATGAAACCTTTGACGAATTTTTAACATTAATCAGCTCACAAGCAAAAAAATGCGAATTTGGAAGTTTACTCGATAGCCTAATAAGAGACAAAATAATTTTTGGAATTAATTCCGATAAAATTAGAGAAAAGCTGTTAATAGAAGATGATGTGAAACTAGACAAAGCTATAGCAATATGTAGAGCTAGTGAGCAGGCTACCAGACAATTGAAAGAAGTCCAGAGTTCAGAAGTTAGTCAAGTGAATTTGGTAAAAAATAAACAAAAAAAAGCTGACAAAAAAGGCTCGGAAACTTCGACAGAAACTTTCAATTGCAGAAGGTGTGGCAAAATACATGGACCAAGAAGTTGTCCTGCTTTTAACAAGAAATGTGAATCCTGTAGTAAAAGAGGACACTTATCGCAACAATGCTTCTCAAATAAAAACAGACCAAGAGGTAAAAAGATAAATTCATTGGATGAAGAAGACAGTGAAGAAGAGGTCTTATACATGAAGATGAAGATTGGCACGAAATAATAAAGGCCAATAAGAAAAAGTTTGAAGTCAAGTTAGACACTGGGGCTCAATGCAATGTTTTACCAAAATATATTGCAGAAAAGATAGGGTCTCAAATAAGACCGTCCAAAACCAAACGACTAATAAGTTTTAGTGAAAACACAATTCCTGTCGTAGGTGAAACACTAGTCAAATGCAAAATAAAAAATTTGGAGACAATTCTACTCTTTAAAGTCTTTAATGAAGAGGTCCCGTCTATTTTAGGTAGAAAATCTTGTCAAGATCTAGGTTTAGTAGTCAGAGTAGAAGATGTTAGAGAAATACAAAATGATGACATCTTTAAAGGTCTAGGATGCATAAAAAATTATATATACGACATAGACTTGATTGAAAATCCTAAGTTTAACATACAGTCCGCAAGAAGAATACCTCATGCAATAAGAAATGACGTAAAAATGGAGTTAGATAATATGGTCAAGTTAGGGGTGATAAAACCTATAAAAGAACCTACAATTGTTGTCAGTCCTATGGTGATAGTACATCAAAAGGGTAAAATTAGGATTTGCCTAGATCCCTCTGATGTCAACAAAAACATCTTAAGGAGACATTACCACTTAAAAACGCTTAGCGAAATTTCGACTCGAGTACATGGAGCTAAATGGTTTTGCCTATTAGATGCAAAAAGAGGTTTCTGGCAAATTAAAGTCACAGAGAGAACACGGAGGTACCTAACATTTGCTACGCCTTGGGGAAGATACAGTTTTATTCGTCTATGCTTTGGTAGCCTCAGCACCAGAAGTATACCAAGAACTTATGTCTTCTCTTTTTGAAAATATTCAAAATACAGAGTGTTCAATGGATGACGTGTTAATATTTGCAGAAACCAAGGAAAAATTGCGCGAAATCACAGCACAGGTGATAAAAAGACTCAAAGAAGCAGGCGTAAAATTGAACAAAGAAAAATGCGTATTTGAAGCCAACCAAGTAAAATTCTTAGGTCATTTACTTTCGGAAAAAGGACTGTCAGTTGATCCTGAAAAAGTTGCTGCCATTAAGAAACTGAAGCAACCAACAAACAAGAAAGAGCTACAGAGGCTTCTGGGAATGGTAACTTATCTTAACCATTTTATAAAAAATATGTCAGAGCCGACAGAACCCTTACGAAAATTATTGAAAAAAGACGCAGAATTTGAATGTAGCCATGACCAAGAAGATGCTTTTTCAAGAATAAAACAACAATTAACGACTGCCCCTGTTTTAAAATTCTATGACGTCAACAAAGAAGTGACGTTATCTGTAGATGCTAGTTCGAAGAGTGTTAGAGCTGTACTTATGCAAGAAAATCAGCCAGTAGCATATGAAACCAAGGCACTCTCAAAATCTCAAGAAAATTATCCACAGATAGAAAAAGAAGCTTATGCGATTAAATTTGGGTGCGAAAAGTTTCACCAGTATATTTACGGAAAACTGCTAACTATAGAAACTGACCATAAGCCTCTGGAGGTAATATTTAAAAAACCAATACATTCAGCACCAGCACGACTAAAACGAATCATCTTTGATTTAGCACAGTATTCTCCAAAGGTAATATACAAAAAAGCTGCAGATATACCAATTGCAGATATTCTTAGTCGCGATTGCCTTCAACAACCTGCCATGGATGAGGAAGAACTTCAGGTACAAATAGTGTTGTCTATATCCAGAAATGCTAGAGAAGAAATTGTTTTATCAACTGCACAGGACTCTGAACTTCAAACTTTAATAACTTTTATTCAAAATGGCTTTCCCAAGGAAAAAGAACAACTTCCGACAATCGTTCAACACTATTTTAATTTTCGAGAAGAACTTGCTTTTTATAACGGTATGGTGTTTAAAGGAGAAAAATTAGTTGTCCCAAAGTCACAAGTAAATAAAATGCTCAAAAATATCCATTTAGGCCATTTAGGTATTCAAAAATGCTTGCCTCGAGCTAGAGAACTTCTATACTGGAAAGGACAGGCCAATGACATTATTTCATACGTCCAAAAATGTACCGCTTGTGAAAGAACTCAAGGGGCTAACGCACAACTAACAGTTCTTAATAAAGAAATACCAGAATTACCTTGGCAAATTGTTGCCTCAGATCTGTTTGGGTTTAAAGGACACGAATATCTTTGTATTATAGACAGCTATTCCAGTTATGTGGATTTTAAACTAATAAATGGTTTTACATCAAGACAAGTAATTGAACAGTTCAAAGAGTGGTTTTCAACACATGGGATCCCAGAAAAATTAGAAAGTGACAATGGTCCCTGCTTTGCATCGAAAGAATTCAGAGAATTTAAAAATATATGGGGGTTCGAACATCAAACGATTAGCCCCCACCATAGCAGAGGAAATGGTCTTGCTGAAAAGGGAGTAAGCATAGCGAAAAATATTCTAGATGCCTCATCGATCAAAGTTACATACAACTAGCACTCTTAAATTACAGAAATACACCAAGAACTAATTTGGGGTCACCTAACCAACGTTTATATAGTAGAATGACCCAATCAACAATTCCTGTATCAAAGGATAACCTTAAACCAAAAATAATAACCGATGTTGCCAGTGAATTAAAAAGACAAAGAGAACTACAAGCAAGATACAGTAATTACCACAAAAAGAATTACAAAAATGAAATTGAAGTAGGTGACAGAATAAGATTGAAAACTGCTCACAGACAATGGGAAGGAGGACAAGTCGAAGCAGAGTTAGAGGAAAATCCAAGATCTGTCATCGTTAAAAGTGATGATGGAACGTTAAATAGGCGAAACGCTGATGTTTTACATAAAACCGAAGCGAACCTGTCAAAAGACAAAGAAATTGTGATTATACCTAATCAAGAAAGAAATAACACTTCTGAGGTTGCACAGGACTCAGAATTTAACACTGACAGAAAATTGGAAAACATACCGCCACAAGATATACCTGAATTTAAATCACAAGAGAACTACATTACAAGATCAGGAAGAGTGGTAAAACCAGCGAAGAGGTTTAACCTTTAGCAGAAACAAGTTTTAATTGTTAATTATTTTGTTATATTTTATTTGTTTATAGTTTGTGTTCACTTCGAAGGGAGGATGTAACATTAAGACATACCTTAATGGAAACTCACTTGACGTGACCACTTTGTCAGTCAGTTAACAACGAATTTCAGATAAGAAATATACTTGTCGTAAAGCTCAACTTGTAATATTATTTTATAAAAGACTTATCTTTACACTTTCTGCGATTTCTTCAGCTTTCTTAATATATTTCTTTTATCTCCGCACCTAACCTTACAAATTCCATTTTTAATTACAATCCTTTTTTTTACAAAATTTTATATTAATTTTTTATTGACATTTTTTTTTCTCTGACAATCAATAATCATCATTCAATTTTTTTTAACCCAAAAAAAATTTACCTTCTATTTTTTTTTAAAAAACTATAATTTTTTTTTTTTCCCCAACCCGATGACAATTCATTTCACCTGATCGGCAATGTCATCCAACCTGTCACAGGAATTTCAAACTTCAAATAGCTTAAGCCCTATTCATATTACCAAGATTAATTTGTACTTTACATCATTTAGTAAAATTTCATTTTAATTTACATTTTTCTTTTTAATGTTAAAAATAAAGCAATACTGTTAATTTTACTTGCAATTACTATTCATTTTTTTTGTAACTCAACCAACCCTTACTTACTATATATAATATTTTATAACAAATCATACAAATTTCCTAACAATTTCCCAAAATTTTCATTTAAAATTTTCTATACAGTGGTAAAATTTTAAATGTAACATTTTCCTAATCTACTACAACATAACTAAAACTAAAAATTAAACTGTTAATATAAACTTTAAGATTCTTCTGTCAGAAATCTATATATTTGATTAATATGAAAATTTCCCCTTAATATATTCGTATATGGATCTTTTAAAATATAACTATTATTACCCTTATCATTGTCGATTAAATACGGACCTTCAAATGGTAATTGCAACTTTGCACATTTATTTTTTTTTTATTTGGAATTTTTAAAGCTCTAACCAGTACTAATTCTCCTTTATTGAATTTCAGCGATTTAATTTTCGTTTTCTTTTTTTTAATATAATTTTCTGCATTTCTTTTTATTCTCTTATTAACTTTTTCCATAATTTCGTCATATGTTTCGTTCTTCTCCTTAATCCAGGGTCGCTTAGGCATTTTGTTTTCCATTAACCTAATAGGAATTTCCAGTGTACTTACATTTGGTAATTCATTCATATAAATACTAATTTCTTCCAATTTATTTTCCCAATTCTTAAGTTCATTATGTGTCAACATTCTTAGATCTTTAATTATTTCTCGAATATATCGCTCTGTAGGATTTGCAGCTGAATGTCGAATACTAATGTATCTAGGTTCTACATTATTTTTTATAAAATAATTCTTTAATCTATTATTATTAAAATATGTTGCATTATCCAAAATACATTTCCCTGGTCTTCCTTTTTCTTCAAAATAATTTTGTAAATTCTTGATTACTGTCTTTGTATTGGTTTTACTGCATGGATATACAGTAATAAATTTTGAAAAAATATCCACTATCACAAAAATATGTTTATTACCTTGATAACTCTTTATTAAATTTGACATAAAATCAATTGCTATCATATCCAATGGTTTCTCTGCTACTATTGACTTTGAAATCCCTTCATTATGAAAATTTTTACTCTTTACAATTTGACATGTAGAACATTTTCTTATAATGTTTTTTGATAATCCTTTATTGAAATATAATTTTCTCTAAAAATTAACCAGGTCTTCCGCATTCCTTGATGTCCATGTATTTCATGTATTTCTTTTATTATCTTCTCAGTTAGTTTTGTTGAAATTAGATGCATTTCTTCCCCTTCACTTCATTTATACCATACCTTCTCGATTTCATTATATTTTACCCTTTCTTTTTCTTTCTGTGTTCCTTTTGATCTTCAAAAATCTGCTTTCGTGAAAATACCCCTTCTTGTTCTTTCAACCAATTAATTCCTATTTGAACTTTTTTTTATCACCACTATTTTTATCATCCATTCTTGTGATGGCATCTGCTATTACGTTTAATTTTCCAGATATATGTCGAATTTCAAAATCATATTCTTGCATTAATATGGCCCATCGATGAATTCTACTATTTCCAAATTTATTATTCAATATAAATACTATTCCCATATTATCTGTTTCTATTATAAACTTATTTCCTAGTAGATAGAATCTCAATTTTTTAATACAAAAAATAATACTAGCTAACTCTAATTCTCCAACAGTATAATTTCTTTCATGTTTTTTTGTAGTTCTAGATACAAAACATATAGGAACTTCTCCATTGTTCTGTTCTTGAACCAATACTCCAGCCAATCTTTGTATTGAAGCATCTGTTCTCAAAATAAATTTATTATTATAATCTGGATGGTATATTCTGATCTTTTTTTCAAAACTTTCTTTAATTTGTTGAAATGCTTGTTCCCTTTCTTCTGTCCATTTCCATTTTACTCCTTTTTTTAATAAATCTATTAAAGGAAGTTCCTTCTGTGTAATATCAGGTATTAACCTCTTAAAATAATTTAACATACCTAAAAATCTTCTTAAAGTTCTCAAATTACTTGGTCTTTTATATTCCTTTATAATCTTAATCCTTTCTGGATCCATTTCCACTCCTTCTTGATCTATTTTATATCCAAAATATATTACCTTTTATTTATAGAATTGACATTTATTAATATTCAGTTTCAAACCTGCTTCATCCAATGCCTTCATCACTATTTCCATATGTTCTTGATGTGCTTCAATAGTTTTAGAAAAAATTAAAATATCATCTATATAATGTAAAACAAATTCTTGTGAAGTGCTCTTACCAATGCTGCACATGCACTTTGCAGTTCAAATGACACGACACAAAATCTATATACTACACCATCTATTGAAAACCCCGTATATTTTCGACAATCTGGGTGTAATGGTATAAGCCAAAAGCTATGTTTTAAATCAAATTTTGTAAAAATTTTTATATGTGTAATTCTACCTAAAATTGCTTCTGTTGACATAGGAGCTTTATATTGGGGTATTGTAACTTTATTAATTGTCCTAGCATCCAAACATAATTTTATTTCCCCATTTTTTTTACCACTACAATAGGATTAATAAATTGTGTATCACTACATTCCATAATACCGTCGTTAATTAATTTATTTATTTTCTGATTTACTTGATTTTTATATTTAAATGGAATTGGAATATGTTTTAATTCTAAAATTATTTTCATCTTTCATTTTTATTTTATGCACATATTCTTTAGCTACCCTTGATTCCTTTGAACTCAACTTTTCATATTTTTTTACCAATTGACTAACAATATTTAAATATTTTTCCTGGCAATCAATAATAATATTATTATTAAATTCATCACTATTATCCTTATTATTAATATTATCATTATTTTCTTTACAGATCATATTCATAGTAATTACATTCTCTTGACTGATATTATTTTCTTCTAAATTTCCCCACTTTAATTCTGTCCAATTTTCATCTATTCTTAATTTCCTAGTTTCATAATTAATGATGGCATTATATTTTTGTAACTGATCACTGCCCAATACTATATCTGGTTCTATATTCTCTACAATTATTAATTCAAATTTTATACTTTTCCTATTTATTTCTAAATCTAAATTTATACCTTTATTAACCTCACATAATTTTTTTCTATTTGTCCCTATCAAAACTAATTTTTCAATTCTAATTATATCATTATGCACTTTAGGCAATTTATTTATTAATTTTTGATTTACAATAGATATTTCTGAACCTGTATCTACAATTATTTTTACTTTTAATTTACTGATTTCAGTTTCAAATATGATTAACCCCAAATTTTTATCCTGCGCTATATAATCATCTAATTTAATAAATTCCCGAGGATGTGCATATGTACAAATATACAGATTCCTGTCTAAAGTGCAATCTAATGAAAAATCTGAGACTGTTCCCCATTTTCAATTAATAGTTCTTTATCTACCTTTGCATTAGTACAACTACTACATGTGGGGTTATTTTGTTCCTCTACTGATACATAATTAATCTGTCTGTTCCTATTTCTTGAATTTGATCTAAGTCTATTGTCTTCTGTATTATTACCTTCCCTATCCTGGTTATTATTTTATAAGACCCTTTATTATTATTACTTCTATAATTATTATTATTATTCCTGTCATTACTGTAATTATTTCTATAATTATCACTATTAGACCTCTTATTGTTTTGTGCATTATAATAAGTATTATTGTTTCTAAAATTATTAGAATTATCATATCTATTATTATTTCTTCTGCTGTCACTGTTAAAATTCCTAAAATTATTATTATTATCTTCATTATTATTTTGTCTCTGATTTTGTCTATTAATCAACTCTCCATAATAGTTATTTTCCCAATTACTTTGTCTATATCGTGGAGTTCTGTTAAATTTTGTTGAATTTTGTCATGTTAATGTATTAGGATTATAATTGTTACTGTAATGTTTCGTAATTTCTTTTCTTTTCAAATAATTACTCAATTGTTCTATAGTTTTAATATTCTGTAGTGCAATTATCTCTGCTATCTCTATTTTATAATGTCTAGAAATAAACATCACTATTTCTTCTTCTTGCATCTTGGGATGAAGCTATTTAGCTGTGGTATATATTTTAAAATTAAATAGTTATGCATTACTATTTAATTTTTAATTTATTTATTTCGTCACTTATTATTTTTATTTCATTTTTAAATCTTTCTAACTTTTCCCCTATTTTTTTTCAGTGTTTTCCATAATCTTGTCTTCTACCTCCTTTATATTCTGTTCTAGTTGCCCTTCTATTCCGGTAATAGTATTTAACCACTTATTTTCCAAAGTTGTTATTCTTTCTGCATTATCTTGTTTCCCTAATTTTACTTTCTCTATTTCTTCTTCTATTTTCTGCAAATTATGCTCTTTTCTTTGAAGTATATTAAATTTTTCATCTTGTAATTTCTCAACTTCTACTATTCTTCCTATCATTTCTATTCTTATTTCTTTTTTTGTTTCTTCTAATTTATTACCAGTATATACTCTCAATTCTACAATTTTCTGTATCATTTCAATTTTATTTTCCTTAATTTCTTGTTTAATATCCTTTTTTAAATCTTTTCCCATATCTTGTCTAATTTCCTTCCCATATCTTGGATTTTGGTATCCATTTTCTTATTATTTTCATTCATCTGAAGCATCGTTTGTCTTAATACATCCATAATATTCTCTTGTTCTTCTTTTTTATTTTGTTTTTCTCGTAATTGCTCTTCTTTTGATTCACCTACACTTATTCCATCGTATTCTTCCATAATTTGTTCTGGTATTTCTACAATATCACCTTGTCCTATTTCAACTCTTCCTCTTCTTCCATTTTCCAATGTTCTTTCCACCTCTCAAATCCATACTAGTTCATTCACTATACAACACCTTTTATTTTACTACCAATATCTCACACAGTATATCACTTAATATTCCACTTTGTTATAATATTTTTTTTAGTCGTTATTTATTGTAAAAGTTATTGTCAATGCTGTTACGAATTTTATTTCTAATTTTGTTTTATGACCCCTATTATATTTTGTTTTAAATTTATTCTATCAATCAAAATTAACAGTTCTCCTTTAATAAAGAAAAATATAAATAAAAAAAAATTCTTACCATTTCTCGTTTTAAAATTTGATAAATTTTTGTTACTTCCACCGATCAAACTAAATTGCTCCAAGCTGTTTTTATGAGTGCCCCACGTTGGGCGCCATTTGTAATAAGAAATTCCTGTCTGAATAGTGAATTCAATTTTCTAACCTGTAGAGCGATTCTCAAATGGGTTAGGTTCAAAGGCCTTAAAAAAAATGAAATATATAATATTAAAAAAAAATTAAACAAATAACAATTTTCTTTTTAATTTCCTTCTTCTTTCTGCTATTTCTTCAGCTTTCTTAATATATTTCTTTTATCTCCTCATTTCACTTCTGCTCTTTACCTCTCTCTATCTCTCCTAATTTTTAAATGTATGCTTTTCTTCTGAAATAGTCGTTCAACTGTATCTATTTGTAGTTCTTCTAAACACGCCTCCTGTCAGCTTCTTATGATTAAACGTTTTAAATGAAATAAAAGTGCTTACTTTTTTTATAAATTGTTTTATTCCTTCTCTTAGTCAATCAATATCATTCTAGTTATCATGTACCTTACAAATTATATTTTTAATTACAATCCTTCTTTTTTACAAAATTTTATATTAATTTTTTATTGACATTTTTTTTTTCTCTGACAATCAATAATCATCTTTCAATTTTTTTTTAACCCAAAAAAAATTTACCTACTATTTTTTTTTAAAAAACTATAATTTTTTTTTGACCCCAACCCAATTCATTTCACCTGATCGGCAATGTCATCCAACCTGTCACAGGAATTTCAAACTTCAAATAGCTTAAGCCCTATTTATATTACCAAGATTAATTTGTACTTTATATCATTTAGTAAAATTTCATTTTAATTTACTTTTTTCTTTTTAATGTTAAAAATAAAGGAATACTGTTAATTTTACTTGCAATTACTATTCATTTTTTTTTAACTCAACCAACCCTTACTTACTATATATAATATTTTATAACAAATCATACAAATTTCCTAACACTTACCCAAAATTACCAGGTATATCAAATTTCATAACAATATATATTGATATGAAAATTTGATATGAAAATTTAAAATAGCATGATACCAGGTCATTTCAGATGTCATATCTATGATGATCAGTCCTGGTTGACTAACAATCTGGGAATTTAAAAAAAAAATTAATCAAGTGAGAAACAAAAAATGAGGATGACTTTTGTCAATTTTGAAATATTTGATATAATAAAAAATGTTTGAAATTGTCAGAGATGAATTATAAGAAATAAAATTAAACTCAAGGTAATCTTATTATTACACAGAATAACAAAAAACTTAAAGTAAAAGGAATACAAAAATAAATATACAAAAACAGAAATAGAATAAATAAATATAAGGAGATGAAGTCATTTAGATTAAATTATATGAAGAGATAGAAACGAGAAAATTAATTTGAAGATACATATACAAACAAATATAAAGTAGGAGGTAATACACGGACAACGTCAAGAAACAGATAGGAGACACATTAGTGAAAAGGAAAAACTGACAGAAGTTAAAGAAGTACCAGGACATGCACAATTTAAATAAACTGTATTTTTTTTATAATTTTTAAAGTTTATGGTGAATTGAACCCAACCCGGATTGAGAATTATAGATAGGACATCTGAAATACCGGGTAGTCCGTATCAATATATACGGTGTTGTTAGTGAATGTCCAAACTAATATAAGTAGTTTCCGCCTTCTCCAGCAGCTATGTATGCTTAACTTCGCAGATAACTTTCAAATTGCTTTATTAATCGACAATTTTGATAAGCCAAACTAAGGGAAAATTGATTTTTCAATTTTTTTGGTTTATTTTAATAAAAATTTTGATACAAAAGAGTACGATAATTTACGCGAATTTTAGGATTTATTTGCGATTTTATTTGTGGAAGAATTTAATTAAAACCCAGCCATTGCAAAGAATTAACCTTTATAAACACATTTTTAATTTAACTTTCAATATACTTGCTATTGTTTGTTTAACCTGTGCGAAGTAAAATTAACATGTTTTAGACTATATTTTACATATGTCATTTCCCGCCTAAAACCCAGCCTTAAATCTATTTACTTATAGCTTCTTTAAAGTAGATTGTAAATTATATATAATAAAAAAGAGAACGTAAACTTCAATTGAGTTTAAAGACGAAAATTATAAACTTATGAATAACGCTGTATTTGGTAAAACTATGGAAAATATAAGGAAATATAGAATAATTGTATCACCTCTGAATGAGAACGGCACAAAATTAGCTCAGACATCTCCTCAGTTGTATAATATAATTATTTTTAATGATAATTGAATGGAAATTGTGTTAAAATTAATCGAAAATAGTATTCAACAAACCACTCTACCCAGGTATGGTGTTTTAAGATATTAAAATAATGTACAGACATAGATACATCATAAAAAAATTGATTTTTTAGACTCAAAGATATCGAATTTTTATCTGAAAACATTACTTTCCCTTTATACATGTTATACATAGCGGAACGAAGACTAGGAATCTCCAGTACCTAGTCTGCGCCGTAGTGTAGATTTTAACAGTGTTTTAAAATACTTTTTCTGAGATCCAATCAATGCAAGGATTTGAATTGTATCTAACTATATTTTCCACAAAATATATGTTTGAAAACGACATGTAAAAAATTACAATCAAAGGTAGGGGAGACCGGGGTTGGTTGAGCGCAGGGGCAGATTGGATCATATGCCATATCTCGGCAATAACTTGAGCTGTTCTCAGGCACATATGTTCTTTACACCATCAAAACAGTGTAGAGTTAACTACTGTGGCCGACGGTTCTGTTTTTTCTCAATTATCCTTGTCTACAGATATTTCATACTGGTGAGTAAATATTTCATGTTGTGATGAATATGTCTTAGCACTTCAGGCATAGAGATATTATAAGTTAGGAAAGTTTTTGACGAAACTGGTGATATTTTTCATTGAATCAAAGTGATAAAATTATTTCTTGTCTTATCCCCGAAGTGTAAATGAAAATGGAATGTGCTTGAGGCGCTGCTTGAGCCATTTCACGGGGGCTGGTTGAGTCATGATTGAATTAACCTCATCGACTTCATTCAAGCTTTTATTACAAATTATAGATATTTCTAGGTTTGCTGATATTGGTTACAGAAAAAAACAGAATATTGAGTACAAAAATGAGAAACTGTAAAAGAAAGTCTGAGAGATGAACAACTCCCTCAGATCTGATGCTGAGAGCTGCAATCAAAGTGAAAGTGGACAGTATATATTTTGGAAAAGCAGCTAATGATTTCCAGATATCCTATTAGACATTGAGAAAATATTGTAAACATTTCTCAGGAGACGTATATTCGGAAAATGTTATGTCTCCGTGGAATACATACAAAACCGAAAGGTTGCTTAGACATGTTACAATGTTATCAATTTTTTTTTAAATCTTTTCTTTCTGTGGGTATTTAGGAAGAACAGCTGACAAATTATTTGAAAAAGGCTCTGACATTTATTATGGACTTTATCCAAGAGAAGTTAGAAGAATGGCATATTTGTACGCAGTATCCTTAGATATGAGTTACCCAAACCCTTGGAGACACGATGAAATTGCAAGTGCATACTGGTTTTCGGAATTTCTCAAAATGAATGGTAGTTTATCGATCATATACCCGGAGGCAACTAGTTTAGCCAGAGCCACTTAATTCAACAAAACAACAGTTTAGAAATTCTACGACAATTTGAAAAATGTTCTAGATCGACTTAAATGTGGACCCGGCGATATTTGGAATATGGCTGAAACTGGGGTTACTACAATACAGAAGCCAGATCGCATTATTACTCGTCGTGGTGTTAAACAAGTGGAAAGAGTAACATCAGCAGAAAGAGGGACACTGGTCACGACTGCGTTTGCTCTTTCTGCTACCGGAAATACAATTCCACCAATGTTTGTATTTCCGAGGGTGCACTTTAAATCTCACTTTTTGAATGACAGTCCTCCAGGTAGCATATGAGTAGCCAATTCTTCTGGCTGGATGAAAGAGGAGCATTTTATTGATCATGCAAAATATTTTGTACTCAATACAAAGTCTTCAAAGGACAAACCAACTCTCCTTCTATTGGATAACCACGACTCACTTCTTTGAGTGTATACTCTGGATTATCTAAAGAGTAATGGAGTAACTCTTTTATCATTTCCCCCTCACTCTAGCCATAAGCTACAACCGTTGGATCGGAGTGTATATGGATCATTAAAAAAATACGGTAATGCCGCCTGTGATTCATGGATGACTGAGCATCCAGGGGCCACAATGACTATATATGATGTCCCTGGTATTGGTAGATCTGCATTACCATTAGCCGCCACATTAAATAACAAACTTGCTGGATTCAAGGTGGCAGGTACTTCACCATTTGATAGAGATGTATTTCCAGATGTAGAGTTTATGACAGCGTACGTTACCGATAGGCCAAATTCAGAGAATGAGGTAGAGAAAATGCCTGAGGTGGAGAACATGAATGAGGTGGAGCACATAAATGTGGTGGAAAAGGTTATTGATGGAAAGAATATCAATGGGATGGAGAAAATGAATCGGTTAGTGGACGATCCTATTCCACGACATAACATTCATGAATATATTATACCACCCAAAATTTCCCAAATCGAAGGAATACCAAATAACAACCGACATTTTCTTGCTGAAATGACAAAATGAAGAACCTTGTTGTAGCAAAAGTGTGAATTAGAAGAGTTGATACCTCTAACAGACGAAAATGAGTTTCTGCCATTCTGACAGACACTCCGGTGAGAGATGCTCTATCAGAAGAAAAATATAAAACTAATGCAGCAAAAAAACAAGTGTTTCCTAAAAGAAATAAAAAGAAAAAGGAAAGAATGGTCGATAGTGGAGATGAAGACGAAGATGAAACTTTCTGTTTCTTTGATTGGAACCATTCTCGAATAGCCTTCCGAATGAAAAATGGTTACGATATGTGGAATGCAAGTTTTGCTTACACAAAGAATGTGCTCAATCAGATCCATTTTACGTCTGCCACAACTGAAGTGATGAATGATATATTTATTATAAAAAATTAAATTCTGTTTGAGTTCACGTTATTATGTTAGAAATAATGTTTCATTTTATATTAAACTTTTTATTTACTTTTTCATTCTAGCAGTATCTTAATTCAGGAAAGATCAACCAACCCCAGCTATTGATTCAACCTGCCCCGCTTATGGGGCAGGTTGACCTCTGTGAGATATAGATGTAAAGTCATCTGCAAGTTTTATTACACATACTGTCAGTAGATAGAACGTTCTTTAATTTTAACGGTTCTGTAACTAATGACAATGACGTTTAGATTCTGACAATTGTACAAGAAATCAACTTGTAAAGTTTTATTCTAAACGTCATTGCCTTTACTTACTGAGTCTTTAAAGTTAAAGGACGTTCTATCTACTGACAGATAATATTTTTTGAGAAATAAAAATAGTAGAGTGAAGCTAAAAGAATAGCCTTTCATGCGTTGTCATTAATTTTCAGAAATATGCTTGGAAATTAAAGTAAAAAAATAAAAAGCGAAAATTCGCTCAACCAACCCGGTCTCCCCTAATACCACAAGGACTGAATAAATATTTTTTGTTGTCAATTTTTCGAGTGTGTGGTTTGTCAATTTTACGAGACCAAATTTGCAATTATTAAACTGAATGAAATAATCCATCAAAACTTCAACTTTTTTATATATGTTTTTTCGCCCTCTTAATTTTTATTAAGATATTAAATGTTGATAGATTAAAGTTTTTTAGATCAATGATGTTTTTAGTCCTCATTTTATTAGACAATATCTTCACTATAAAATTCTGTTGTTGAAATGAATAAACGACTAAGTTTATGAAAGTACTGTATTAAAGTAATTAGACTCTTTTACAAAGAAATAAAACTTTCTTAATCAAACTTATATAGCACACTTCCATTTTTATGTGAAAAGAACACTTTAAAATCTCGATCGAGTTAACGAGGGAACAAAATCCCTTTCTTTAAATATCCTGCATCTGTGTTTGACTGCCTTCCTTCCTAATATATAATAAATATCGAACTCGGGTAAAACTTTTGCTCCATACTTTAACTTTCTTGACATTTATCCTTTGTTAAACGGACTATAACTTGGACTAGTACACCAATTTATATCCCTCTCAGTTGGGCTTATTTTCCGTAATAAAATAAATTTTTCCCGACTCAGAAAAGTGCAATTTGTGTGCCTTGCAGTCTTAGCTCGCCGAGACTTTTCTAAAATGAATTTTGTTAAGACTCGAAATATATTTAATTAAAATGGTGTTTCAAAGGCTCTTTGGAAAAACTTTTGTAATTGCGATTTTTCAGGGTTTTATTCCTTTAAGAGGTTTTTTGTGTTATTTATGTCGATGGAGTTTCCTGTTCTTTCATCTCTGGGAATTGAACAGTTTTATTTTAAGAATTAAACATTAATTAAAGTGACTTTGTTTTATCAACAACGTCCAATTAGTGTCGTTCTTATAGTCTAAATGATGTTAACAAATATTTTAATGTTCAGGAAATTAAGCGGAAAAATCTATGAGTAAAGTTTGTTTAACACACCAAGTTTAGTTCAATTTATAATCAGTTCTCCAGTATTTTGATTTTTATTTGATTCTTAAAGACAAATATTATTTTCCTGCTAAATTAAGTTCAAAAAACTAATTTACGTAACTGATTGGTTATCCCGTATACTACAAGTAGATAAGCTAAGAGAGACCTGGAACAGTGGACCTCCGCGGGTGTCGCGGGTACGGGGGAAAGTATAAAGCGGTGTATCTCCGTTATCAGTAGACATATTTAAACATCACAAACGGCATTGTATTATAAATGTGACGTATAATAAATACGTAAACAAAAATCATGCGCAGAAGCAAAGACTAAAAGGCCTTAAGGTCAAACTTCGTTATTATTGGTCCAAATTTAACGCGGAAAACGACGGTATATTTGAAATGTGACGCAGAATATATATTTAGATAAAAATCAAAACTAGAATAAAAGACCAAAGGGCATTAGCCTCAAACTTCGTTATTAGTAGACAGATTTAAACAGGACAAACTTCATTGTATTATAAATGTAACGTAGAATTAATACGTAAACAAAAATCATACACAGAAGTATTGGTTCAAATTTAACGCGGAAAAAGGCGGTATATTTGAAATGTGACGCAGGATATATATTTAAATAAATATGTTGTCAGACACCAAAGACCAAACGACATTAGCGACAAACTTCGTTATTATTAGTCGTATTTAGGTGAGACAAACGGTATTGTATTTAGGACATCTCATAGCATAAATATAAAAACAAAAATCATAATTAATAGGAATGACAAAAGGACATTAGCGTCAAACTTTGTTATTAGTAGTCGGATTTATTTAGGACAAACGGTATTTTAATTGGGACACCTTCTAGATTAAATACGTAAAAAAAAAATGAGTGTCATATTTTTGATATTTGAACGCGCGGAAATACTTTTAATTTAGTAAATAAATCAATTTTAAATCTTTAATTATGTTACTGTGAATAATATTATTTTATAGTATAAAAAATTAATTCTTTTTTATTATGAAATTATTTTTAAAGTTAAAAATTACGCAATAAATATTTATCAAGAATATTACCATGTTTTCTTATCTTATTGATAACAACGCCTGCATTTAAACTCGTAATCATCATATTTTATCTTATTTTAATCATTGCGGTTTCCTATTTAAAAGGCGTATTGTTTATTGTTCAAATATCATCGTAAATAAAATGATAACATTATTCCAAGAATTGCGGTGCCAGAAAGCTGAGATAAACTGATTATTGTTTAGACTTGATTTTGAATGCATCAATTGTTCGAATAATATACAAACAAATATTGTTTCTACTTCGGTGTGACGATTAGCGGTAGGGATACTCCGCATTCTATAAGACTATGGACAGTCGACAATTTAGTATTCAGCCGGCTTTTGATTGTTAAAGTTCTAGCCTACAGTGATTGTGCTACAGTTCGTAAAATTTAAGTCTCTTTTTTATTTTTGTAAATGGTGTTAACATAAATAGCATACTTATAGAAGCTTTTTATTTATTCTAGTATCATCAATCAGTCCTTTCAGTTATCATCAGAGCTGTAGACCCTCACATTAATTTCTTTCAAGCAAAAGTGAGTTATTTTCAATTTATTTTAAACAAATTTGGCTTGTTTTTATATTTTTTCAATTTTTTTAATTTTTAAATTTAATGTTGTTAGATATATAGCATACTTATATAAGTTTTTATTTGTTCTAGTCACATCAGTCAGTCCTCGCAGTAGTCTTTTCAGAGCTCTAGACCTTCACAGGAATTTTCTTTTAAACAAAAGTGAGTTTTTTTTTATTTAATTTAAACTAAATTGACTAGTTTTGTAAATTTAATTGTGTTGGATATATAGCATACTCATAGAAGTTTTTATTTATTCTAGTCACATCAGTCACTCCTCGCAGTTGTCTTTTGAGAGCTCTAGATCCCCCACAGGAATTTTGTTCTCTTAAACAAAAGTGAGTTATTTTTTTTTTATTTATTTAATACTAAATTAATATTCATATTAAATAACGTTTTTTAATTAATAAAAATAAATGAAAATTGTAAATAGTTATTAAATTTTTTATTTTAGATCGACTTAAAAACATTAATCGATTTTACCCTTTTAGAAAACAACAATAAGGAAGTTACTAAGCTGTCTAACCTACCTATAGGTGAACCGCAAAACATTGTAGAGGCAAGGATCGTTAAAAACAAACGATTTGGGGGAGAGTCTGTAGTGTTGGAGCTAGCAGATAGAATTGTGTTTCTGCCTACTAGAGTTACGGAAAACTATAGGCCTTTTATTCATCATTTCCAAACCGAAAAATACTCGTTGATATTCCGAGGAACACTGAACACTGGAAAACCACACCCGGCTGTCAAATTTGAAATCGTTGAACAATAAATTAGTGAGTTTTATATATTTTTTATTTAAATACTAAGTGATACAGTGATTTTACATTTTATTTTTTGGAAATGGATTGTTTAAACGTACCTTTACATAAAATTGATGAAAAACTTAAATTTCTTGAACAAAATTATTCGCGTTCTTTGGCTAAACATTCAATTCAATTTATAAATCGTCATATTAGAAAATGTAGTCTCGCACTCAAAAGAATTAAATTCACAGTAGGCCAAAAACGAAAAATACATACCAAAATGGCTGCACTAAAACGTATGAAATGCTTAATAAAATTAATACCACAAAATAGTCACATGGGAGCTGGGTTTATTGACAATAAGCGTAGCAGTAGGGTAAAGTGGGAAAATGTTAATGCAATTTTTAACAATAGAATCAGAACGGGGGTAATTATAAATTTAAGACATAAAGATATTGGAGCATTTTTGGCAGACTCATTTCATTTATTCAAAAGTAGAATTAGCAAAATTTTAAAAACAATGCCTATGCTTAAAGTTAATACAACCTTTTGGGGGGATTTTGTGAAACATTCAGCCGATAAGGAATTAATTGACCGAAAATATTTTATCACACCTAATGCTATCGTGGACGTAGGAACGAATTTACACGAATGGTTTAATGATAATGTAGTTGACGTAATTTTCAATAAATTGTCAGGGTTCGAGGAAGAACAAAGTGGGTGGGGATTTTCCAAAATTATTTTATTAGAAGTGGCAATAAATAAATACGAAATTGGTAATGGTTCGTCATACATTAAACTCCCAGAACAAATTTCCAATAAAAAGGCTTGCATCAATGTTCAAAACAATGATCAGGCATGCTTTTTATGGAGTATAGTCAGCGCTATTCATCCAGTTAATGAAAATCCACATCGAATTTCTAAATATCCTCATTATAGCACAGTTCTAAATACGCAGGGTTTGGAAATGCCTATGAAACTAAATCAAATTCCAAAATTTGAATCACTTAATGACATTTCTGTAAATGTATACGCTTTAGAATTGATAGAACACAAAGAAAAAACATTTTATACAGTAGTCCCCGTCAAATTAACTAAACACAAATTACCGCAACACGTTAATTTGCTTTTAATTCAAGACAAATACTTTCCAAAATTAAACGATTACGAAGCACCACCGGTCAGTGAAGAAATTGTTGAAATTAAATATCACTACTGTTGGATAAAAGATATGTCAAAACTATTATCAACGCAACTAAATAAACATAATGGTAAAAAATTCATTTGTGAAAGGTGCCTAAATTACTTTCAATGTCAAGAAAAATTTAACGCTCATGCGGTAATTGGTGAAAAAATGAATGATTCCAAAATTTCTTTTCCCAAGTATGACTTTGTCGAGTTTAAAAATCATGTTTATCAACAAAAAAATCCATTTGTTATATATAGTGACTTTGAATCTATTCTAGAAAATTTTACAGACGTACCTAGATATAAAAATGTGATAAAAACATTTAAATATCAACAGCATAAAGCATATAGCGCGGGCTACTATCTAAAATGTTCTTTTGATGACAGTCTCTCTTATTACGATAGCCATCGTGGAGAAAATTGCACGGAGTGGTTTGCGAATCAAATGAAAAAAATTGCTAAATTTGTGGAATCAAAAATGAAAAATATCGTTCCAATGGTGGAAAGTCCAAGTACTGTGACTGCCACCAAATGTCATATATGTGATAAACCCTTCAAGGTGTCTGGAGGAACAAAAGAACCAATAATCGTGAGAGATCATGATCATTTTACTGGGGAATTTCGAGGGTTCGCACACCAAGCCTGTAATTTAAATTTTCGAAAACAGTTTGTGGTACCCATCGTTTTTCATAACCTTTCAGGATATGATTCACACTTTAATATTAGAGATTTAGCTAAGCGGGGACGAATGAGCGTGCTTCCTTTAAATAAGGAAAAATACATTTCTTTTACTCAATATGACTCAGAGACAGATATTAAATTCCGTTTTATTGATTCTTTACGTTTTATGAGTGCTAGTCTTGACGAATTGGTATCGACACTAAAAGATGACAATTTCAACATTTTAAAAAAACAATTTCAAAATTTAGACGCTGATAAATTTAAACTGCTTACAAAGAAAGGTGTTTTTCCTTACGATTTTATTGATAACATGAATAAATTAAACTTTACGGAACTTCCACCTAAAAAATACTTTTATAATAAATTAAATGATGAAGATATTAGCGATGAAAAGTACGCTCATGCGCAAACCGTTTGGCAGGAATTTAATATAACAAATCTCGGTGAATACTCTGATTTGTATATGCGTACCGATATATTACTTTTGGCTGATGTAATGGAAACTTTTCGTGAAACGGCATTAAAAACGTACCAGCTTGACCCACTGTGGTATTATACCCTTCCGGGCTACACGTGGGATGCAATGTTAAAATATACCGGTTGTAAATTGGCTATTTTAAAAGATGTAGATATGGTGATGTTTATAGAGCAGGGAATTCGAGGAGGGATCTCGGTCTGTTCAAACAGATATTCGCAGGCCAACAACAAGTACATGTCGGAATATGATCCTTCTAAACCAACGACTTACCTGCTCCATACAGACATTAATAATTTATATGGTTGGGCCATGTCTCAATTTCTCCCCTATGGAGGATTTGAATGGACAGACGCTAATATCGATGTCACTACGATTCCCGACAATGCGCCAGAGGGGTATATACTAGAAGTCGACTTGGAATATCCTGAAAGGTTACAAAAAACGCACAAAGATTTTCCGTGTTGCGCAGAACATCGTGTTCCACCAGGTTCTAAACTCCCAAAATTAATGACAACCCTATACAATAAAAAAAAATATATAATTCACTATAGAAATTTAAAGCAAGCATTAGACCAGGGTCTCATATTAACGAAAATTCACAGGGCATTGAAATTTAAACAAAGCGCGTGGCTAAAGCCCTACATCGATTTAAACACTCGATTAAGGACTGCAGCCCGCAATGATTTCGAAAAGAATTTATATAAATTGATGAATAACGCCGTTTTTGGCAAGACCATGGAATCAATTAGACGACATAGGTCCGTATCTTTAGTTTCAACGTACGAGGGGAGGTATGGGGCAAAAAATCTAATAGCTAGTCCGCGATATCAAAATCGAACTATTTTCGACGATGACCTGATGGCTATCGAATTAAAAAAGGCCGAGTTAATTTTCAATAAACCATTGTACATTGGCATGGCAATTCTAGACATTTCCAAAATTAGTATGTACGATTTTCATTACAATTTTATGCTTCCAACAATGGGAGTGGAAAATTGTAAGTTAATGTATACCCATACAGATAGCTTTATTTATGAACTGAGTTGTAATGACGTATATGAGGAACTTATTAAAAAATATATAGCAAAATTTGATACGTCTGACTATCCTCCAGATAACATTTACAAAATTCCGCAGGTTAATAAGAAAGTTCTGGGTTTAATGAAGGATGAAGGGTGTGGACGAATCATGACACATTTCGTAGGGTTACGGTCTAAAATGTACACTTATAAATTGCAGGGTGGTAAATGTGTTAAGAAGTCAAAGGGAGTTAAATACAACGTTGTTCGGAATAAATTAACATTTGAAGATTACGTTAATTGTTTAAATAATGTCACTGAAAAAACTATTGTCCAACGTACTATTCGTTCCTTCGCCCATAGGGTATTTAGCATCGAACAATCAAAGATCGCTTTAAGTGGGGCAGATGATAAAAGAATATTAATCCCCAATTCGACTGACACGCTTCCATGGGGCTATATGATAAATTAAAAATGACATTTATTGTTTTAGTTTGTAAAATTTTATACCCAATAAACAAACTAAAATCAAAAAATCTACTTTGTGATTGTCAATATTCATACAATCCAATTTTAAAATATTAAATTCCTGTATCACTCATTATTTTTAAAAAAAATATATGTATAACTTAATATTGTAAATATTTATATTATAATGTTTCCTGTATCACTTATTATTTTAAAAAAATATATGTATAACTTAATATTTTACTTAATATTGTAAATATTTATATTATAATGTTTCCTGTATCACTTATTATTTAAAAAAAATATGTGTATAACTTAATTTTAATATTGTAAATATTTATATTATATTATAATGTAATTAGGTTTTATTTTTGTTTTAAAAACAATAATTTTATTTGTTTGTTTGGTGAATAAATTATTATATTTATTTGTGTTTTGTTTCATTATAACTAAATATACAGCACTTGTACATGTTGAAACAGGTCAAAAACGATACAAGATAACGTAATTGTAACGTTTAGTTTTTTTGATGCGTGAAAAGCGTCAAATTGCGTCATATTTTGTCATTTTTAACGTGTTATTTTTACTACTTCTCTTATGGGAAATACGTGTATTTTGACATGATCATTGACGTTCACGCTGTATCACGTCAACGTTAACGTCGACACGTGAACGTTAACGTTCACGTTGACGCAGTATCACGTGACGTATGCCTGGAGCACCGTATTGCGTGACTCACGCTCTTCTTACGGATTATCGTTGGAGTAACGATTGGCACCGGCCGCTTTTACAGAAGGATTTTATCCAAATATGTGGCTGTGTCCGTTGGTACCCTTCAACCTACGACAGATGGTGTGACTATCTATCAATTTTGAACTAAATGGAAATACTTTTCTAATACATATTAGGTTTTTGAAACTTTGTAAGACGCACGGTGCACCAATTAAAGGAGCTTTCTACGAAGAGGAATTACAAAAAACCACTAATCCCGACATTTATTTAGTTGAAAAAATTCTACGGAGAAAAGGCAAAAAGATGTACGTTAAGTGGCTTGGTCTCGATAAGAAACATAACAGTTGGATCTAAACTGCCGATTTAGTATAGAAATCAATGTAAAACACGAACAAATTTCTGCAATTCAGGGGCCTTTTGTGAAACGAGGTTGCTATTTCCGCCAACGTCAATATAAAAAAATTACGGTGGGTGGGGTTACATCTATAAATACCATCTCCCGATCAATTTGTCTCTCATTATTGTTGAATAATTTAAGTCGAAAAGTGTAATAACAAACAGAAAAAAAAATAGTGAACAATATGGCCTTCGTTAGTGCTGGTAGAAAACGTGATATGCCAAATTTAAATGCAATCACCAATTACGACAACATGATTCAACACGATGAACCTGTCAAACGTCAACGCATTTCAAACGATGATAGCGGATATGAAACGGAGAGTGAGATTGAAGTAACTCTAACACCAGTATCCAGCGTAGATTACGATCGTGAATTGGACAAAGTATTAGAAATGTACGAGAATGCTACAAAATTAGATGACCACTACCTACTTCAAACGATATATTCTCTAGATGGGTTAGATGTCAGCTGTGGTATAAGTCCTGCAAGAACCTTCACTCCGGCAATTATTTTAAATCAAAGACACAAGTTTGATAAAATATCGTTTAGTACCTTTGAGTGGAGTACATTTGTTGATATTCTACAACATAAAATGAACGACTTTTTTAATGCTCCATTAAGTCAGTTACCAGATGAATATGAACCAATTAGTTTTCCTTGTGGAGACTATGCTGAAGTCAGTCAAATGGTTTATGAAGATGTTAAACTGCTGTCAGTTCGCAAGCATAATGTTGAATTTCTCCTACATCAAGCCGATGTGACCAAAATACTTTACCTGGATTGTAACCTGATACCATATAGAATTTCAATGTTGGAAGGACTAGATTTCTGTGCATATTATTATAACATTGTTAAATTAATTAAAAATCACTATGTAAATAATGAATGTGCTTTAAATCCACTTGAATTTTTGTATATTTTTTGTCAATCTTCAAATGAAATGTTAAATTTAGCTATTAGAGAATATATTTACTTTTATAAAACAAAAATTATTAATGATTTAGATGTAAATATGTAATCAATTAATAAAAATTTAAAAAAACTTGTTCTTTTTTTATTTATATCTTTAACAACATAATGTACGTCAAACATGTTTAAAACGTTACATTTAAACGTTGCTTTAAATATTTTTGACGTTCAAATTTTTGATGCGTGAAATTGTCATCTATTTTAGTCAAAATACACGTATTTCCCATAAGAGAAGTAGTAAAAATAACACGTTAAAAATGACAAAATATGACGCAATTTGACGCTTTTCACGCATCAAAAAAACTAAACGTTACAATTACGTTATCTTGTATCGGTTTTGACATGTTTCAACATGTACAAGTGCTGTATATTTAGTTATAATGAAACAAAACACAAATAAATATAATAATTTATTCACCAAACAAACAAATAAAATTATTGTTTTTAAAACAAAAATAAAACCTAATTACATTATAATATAATATAAATATTTACAATATTAAAATTAAGTTATACATATATTTTTTTTAAATAATAAGTGATACAGGAAACATTATAATATAAATATTTACAATATTAAGTAAAATATTAAGTTATACATATATTTTTTTAAAATAATAAGTGATACAGGAAACATTATAATATAAATATTTACAATATTAAGTTATACATATATTTTTTTTAAAAATAATGAGTGATACAGGAATTTAATATTTTAAAATTGGATTGTATGAATATTGACAATCACAAAGTAGATTTTTTGATTTTAGTTTATTTATTGGGTATAAAATTTTACAAACTAAAACAATAAATGTCATTTTTAATTTATCATATAGCCCCATGGAAGCGTGTCAGTCGAATTGGGGATTAATATTCTTTTATCATCTGCCCCACTTAAAGCGATCTTTGATTGTTCGATGCTAAATACCCTATGGGCGAAGGAACGAATAGTACGTTGGACAATAGTTTTTTCAGTGACATTATTTAAACAATTAACGTAATCTTCAAATGTTAATTTATTCCGAACAACGTTGTATTTAACTCCCTTTGACTTCTTAACACATTTACCACCCTGCAATTTATAAGTGTACATTTTAGACCGTAACCCTACGAAATGTGTCATGATTCGTCCACACCCTTCATCCTTCATTAAACCCAGAACTTTCTTATTAACCTGCGGAATTTTGTAAATGTTATCTGAAGGATAGTCAGACGTATCAAATTTTGCTATATATTTTTTAATAAGTTCCTCATATACGTCATTACAACTCAGTTCATAAATAAAGCTATCTGTATCGGTATACATTAACTTACAATTTTCCACTCCCATTGTTGGAAGCATAAAATTGTAATGAAAATCGTACATACTAATTTTGGAAATGTCTAGAATTGCCATGCCAATGTACAATGGTTTATTGAAAATTAACTCGGCCTTTTTTAATTCGATAGCCATCAGGTCATCGTCGAAAATAGTTCGATTTTGATATCGCGGACTAGCTATTAGATTTTTTGCCCCATACCTCCCCTCGTACGTTGAAACTAAAGATACGGACCTATGTCGTCTAATTGATTCCATGGTCTTGCCAAAAACGGCGTTATTCATCAATTTATATAAATTCTTTTCGAAATCATTGCGGGCTGCAGTCCTTAATCGAGTGTTTAAATCGATGTAGGGCTTTAGCCACGCGCTTTGTTTAAATTTCAATACCCTGTGAATTTTCGTTAATATGAGACCCTGGTCTAATGCTTGCTTTAAATTTCTATAGTGAATTATATATTTTTCTTTATTGTATAGGGTTGTCATTAATTTTGGGAGTTTAGAACCTGGTGGAACACGATGTTCTGCGCAACACGGAAAATCTTTGTGCGTTTTTTGTAACCTTTCAGGATATTCCAAGTCGACTTCTAGTATATACCCCTCTGGCGCATTGTCGGGAATCGTAGTGACATCGATATTAGCGTCTGTCCATTCAAATCCTCCATAGGGGAGAAATTGAGACATGGCCCAACCATATAAATTATTAATGTCTGTATGGAGCAGGTGAGTCGTTGGTTTAGAAGGATCATATTCCGACATGTACTTGTTGTTGGCCTGAGAATATCTGTTTGAACAGACCGAGATCCCTCCTCGAATTCCCTGCTCTATAAACATCACCATATCTACATCTTTTAAAATAGCCAATTTACAACCGGTATATTTTAACATTGCATCCCACGTGTAGCCCGGAAGGGTATAATACCACAGTGGGTCAAGCTGGTACGTTTTTAATGCCGTTTCACGAAAAGTTTCCATTACATCAGCCAAAAGTAATATATCGGTACGCATATACAAATCAGAGTATTCACCGAGATTTGTTATATTAAATTCCTGCCAAACGGTTTGCGCATGAGCGTACTTTTCATCGCTAATATCTTCATCATTTAATTTATTATAAAAGTATTTTTTAGGTGGAAGTTCCGTAAAGTTTAATTTATTCATGTTATCAATAAAATCGTAAGGAAAAACACCTTTCTTTGTAAGCAGTTTAAATTTATCAGCATCTAAATTTTGAAATTGTTTTTTTAAAATGTTGAAATTGTCATCTTTTAGTGTCGATACCAATTCGTCAAGACTAGCACTCATAAAACGTAAAGAATCAATAAAACGGAATTTAATATCTGTCTCTGAGTCATATTGAGTAAAAGAAATGTATTTTTCCTTATTTAAAGGAAGCACGCTCATTCGTCCCCGCTTAGCTAAATCTCTAATATTAAAGTGTGAATCATATCCTGAAAGGTTATGAAAAACGATGGGTACCACAAACTGTTTTCGAAAATTTAAATTACAGGCTTGGTGTGCGAACCCTCGAAATTCCCCAGTAAAATGATCATGATCTCTCACGATTATTGGTTCTTTTGTTCCTCCAGACACCTTGAAGGGTTTATCACATATATGACATTTGGTGGCAGTCACAGTACTTGGACTTTCCACCATTGGAACGATATTTTTCATTTTTGATTCCACAAATTTAGCAATTTTTTTCATTTGATTCGCAAACCACTCCGTGCAATTTTCTCCACGATGGCTATCGTAATAAGAGAGACTGTCATCAAAAGAACATTTTAGATAGTAGCCCGCGCTATATGCTTTATGCTGTTGATATTTAAATGTTTTTATCACATTTTTATATCTAGGTACGTCTGTAAAATTTTCTAGAATAGATTCAAAGTCACTATATATAACAAATGGATTTTTTTGTTGATAAACATGATTTTTAAACTCGACAAAGTCATACTTGGGAAAAGAAATTTTGGAATCATTCATTTTTTCACAAATTACCGCATGAGCGTTAAATTTTTCTTGACATTGAAAGTAATTTAGGCACCTTTCACAAATGAATTTTTTACCATTATGTTTATTTAGTTGCGTTGATAATAGTTTTGACATATCTTTTATCCAACAGTAGTGATATTTAATTTCAACAATTTCTTCATTGACCGGTGGTGCTTCGTAATCGTTTAATTTTGGAAAGTATTTGTCTTGAATTAAAAGCAAATTAACGTGTTGCGGTAATTTGTGTTTAGTTAATTTGACGGGGACTACTGTATAAAATGTTTTTTCTTTGTGTTCTATCAATTCTAAAGCGTATACATTTACAGAAATGTCATTAAGTGATTCAAATTTTGGAATTTGATTTAGTTTCATAGGCATTTCCAAACCCTGCTTATTTAGAACTGTGCTATAATGAGGATATTTAGAAATTCGATGTGGATTTTCATTAACTGGATGAATAGCGCTGACTATACTCCATAAAAAGCATGCCTGATCATTGTTTTGAACATTGATGCAAGCCTTTTTATTGGAAATTTGTTCTGGGAGTTTAATGTATGACGAACCATTACCAATTTCGTATTTATTTATTGCCACTTCTAATAAAATAATTTTGGAAAATCCCCACCCACTTTGTTCTTCCTCGAACCCTGACAATTTATTGAAAATTACGTCAACTACATTATCATTAAACCATTCGTGTAAATTCGTTCCTACGTCCACGATAGCATTAGGTGTGATAAAATATTTTCGGTCAATTAATTCCTTATCGGCTGAATGTTTCACAAAATCCCCCCAAAAGGTTGTATTAACTTTAAGCATAGGCATTGTTTTTAAAATTTTGCTAATTCTACTTTTGAATAAATGAAATGAGTCTGCCAAAAATGCTCCAATATCTTTATGTCTTAAATTTATAATTACCCCCGTTCTGATTCTATTGTTAAAAATTGCATTAACATTTTCCCACTTTACCCTACTGCTACGCTTATTGTCAATAAACCCAGCTCCCATGTGACTATTTTGTGGTATTAATTTTATTAAGCATTTCATACGTTTTAATGCAGCCATTTTGGTATGTATTTTTCGTTTTTGGCCTACTGTGAATTTAATTCTTTTGAGTGCGAGGCTACATTTTCTAATATGACGATTTATAAATTGAATTGAATGTTTAGCCAAAGAACGCGAATAATTTTGTTCAAGAAATTTAAGTTTTTCATCAATTTTATGTAAAGGTACGTTTAAACAATCCATTTCCAAAAAATAAAATGTAAAATCACTGTATCACTTAGTATTTAAATAAAAAATATATAAAACTCACTAATTTATTGTTCAACGATTTCAAATTTGACAGCCGGGTGTGGTTTTCCAGTGTTCAGTGTTCCTCGGAATATCAACGAGTATTTTTCGGTTTGGAAATGATGAATAAAAGGCCTATAGTTTTCCGTAACTCTAGTAGGCAGAAACACAATTCTATCTGCTAGCTCCAACACTACAGACTCTCCCCCAAATCGTTTGTTTTTAACGATCCTTGCCTCTACAATGTTTTGCGGTTCACCTATAGGTAGGTTAGACAGCTTAGTAACTTCCTTATTGTTGTTTTCTAAAAGGGTAAAATCGATTAATGTTTTTAAGTCGATCTAAAATAAAAAATTTAATAACTATTTACAATTTTCATTTATTTTTATTAATTAAAAAACGTTATTTAATATGAATATTAATTTAGTATTAAATAAATAAAAAAAAAATAACTCACTTTTGTTTAAGAGAACAAAATTCCTGTGGGGGATCTAGAGCTCTCAAAAGACAACTGCGAGGAGTGACTGATGTGACTAGAATAAATAAAAACTTCTATGAGTATGCTATATATCCAACACAATTAAATTTACAAAACTAGTCAATTTAGTTTAAATTAAATAAAAAAAAACTCACTTTTGTTTAAAAGAAAATTCCTGTGAAGGTCTAGAGCTCTGAAAAGACTACTGCGAGGACTGACTGATGTGACTAGAACAAATAAAAACTTATATAAGTATGCTATATATCTAACAACATTAAATTTAAAAATTAAAAAAATTGAAAAAATATAAAAACAAGCCAAATTTGTTTAAAATAAATTGAAAATAACTCACTTTTGCTTGAAAGAAATTAATGTGAGGGTCTACAGCTCTGATGATAACTGCAAGGACTGATTGATGATACTAGAATAAATAAAAAGCTTCTATAAGTATGCTATTTATGTTAACACCATTTACACAAATAAAAAAGAGACTTACATTTTACGAACTGTAGCACAATCACTGTAGGCTAGAACTTTAACAATCAAAAGCCGGCTGAATACTAAATTGTCGACTGTCCATAGTCTTATAGAATGCGGAGTATCCCTACCGCTAACCGTCACACCGAAGTAGAAACAATATTTGTTTGTATATTATTCGAACAATTGATGCATTCAAAATCAAGTCTAAACAATAATCAGTTTATCTCAGCTTTCTGGCACCGCAATTCTTGGAATAATGTTATCATTTTATTTACGATGATATTTGAACAATAAACAATACGCCTTTTAAATAGGAAACCGCAATGATTAAAATAAGATAAAATATGATGATTACGAGTTTAAATGCAGGCGTTGTTATCAATAAGATAAGAAAACATGGTAATATTCTTGATAAATATTTATTGCGTAATTTTTAACTTTAAAAGTAATTTCATAATAAAAAAGAATTAATTTTTTATACTATAAAATAATATTATTCACAGTAACATAATTAAAGATTTAAAATTGATTTATTTACTAAATTAAAAGTATTTCCGCACGTTCAAATATCAAAAATATGACACTCATTTTTTTTTTTTACGTATTTAATCTAGAAGGTGTCCCAATTAAAATACCGTGTGTCCTAAATAAATCCGACTACTAATAACAAAGTTTGACGCTAATGTCCTTTTGTCATTCCTATTAATTATGATTTTTGTTTTTATATTTATGCTATGAGATGTCCTAAATACAATACCGTTTGTCTCACCTAAATCCGACTAATAATAACGAAGTTTGTCGCTAATGTCGTTTGGTCTTTGGTGTCTGACAACATTTTTATTTAAATATATATCCTGCGTCACATTTCAAATATACCGCCTTTTTCCGCGTTAAATTTGAACCAATAACAAAGTTTGACCTTAAGGCCCTTTAGTCTTTACTTCTGTGTATGATTTTTGTTTACGTATTAATTCTACGTTACATTTATAATACAATGAAGTTTGTCCTGTTTAAATCTGTCTACTAATAACGAAGTTTGAGGCTAATGCCCTTTGGTCTTTTATTCTAGTTTTGATTTTTATCTAAATATATATTCTGCGTCACATTTCAAATATACCGTCGTTTTCCGCGTTAAATTTGGACCAATAATAACGAAGTTTGACCTTAAGGCCTTTTAGTCTTTGCTTCTGCGCATGATTTTTGTTTACGTATTTATTATACGTCACATTTATAATACAATGCCGTTTGTCCTGTTTAAATATGTCTACTGATAACGGAGATACACCGCTTTATACTTTCCCCCGTACCCGCGACACCCGCGGAGGTAAACTGTTCCAGGTCTCTCTTAGCTTATCTACTACTACATATTTAGATTTCGGAAAATTAAATTATTCAAACGATATCCGAGAACGGAAACGGTAAGTAATCTCTAATATAAACTTAGGGCGACAACATTTAATAAACTTCCAAAAAAAAAAGAAATACAGAAAATGTTCCTCTCATTTTCCGTTAATTAGTTGTGAAAAAATATAAATTTTCGCGATTATTGTTACAAAAACAAAAAATTAAAAAAAATCAATTATTGACTGATATATCACTCTACAAGGATATAGCGGAACAAATAAAGAAGGTTAATTTGTTGAAAATAAAAAATGCAATAACTTCCAAAAAAATTTTTGTAAATACACTCTAAGTTCACAAGAAGTTGTAAAAATATTTAATTAGTGGTTATGGTTGTGCAACAAAAACAAACTGTTATTCTTATGAAATTATACATATAAAAGTGTCTTTTCAACATTTCTCCACCAATGTTGACAAATCTAAACCGTATTTGAGAAAATGTGATTCACTCCATTTTGAATTTTAACAAAATCGTTTCAAACCAGACAATAATTTATAATTTGGCCTTTCATGTTTAGGTCTTTAATATGATGAGGCTCTATAGCCGAATATATTATATTTGTTAAAAACGAACCTTGGAAGGTTTATTTAATATTTTTAGGGAGTGTAATTGATACAAGTGGTATAGCTTATTCTGTAGACGTTCTCAGCGGCAAAGACAAACAATGTAATCTAATATATTATACCAACAAAAATCTTACAAGTATCTTGTTCCAAGAAAGAAGTGAAAATGTTTTCTTTCAACTTTTTTGATCTTGTTCACTCTTTTCTTTCAGTTTGTGCCTTACCTAGTTTCTAACTTAATTAGTTCGTTAAACAGCAAGAAAAGAGCGGCGTGTTATTTAAATGAAAATATTTTGCTGTTCTAATTGAAAATTATCTTAATTGTGGAAATGGCCATTGTAGACTTTTTCCCATTAAACTTTTCATTGCTTTTAGTTTCTCCTTTTTATTACTGTACATTAATAATATTTAATACCGAAGTAATATAGCTTTAAACTTTTTATTTGTAAATATACGTCAGCTACAAAAGTCGTCGATTTGTTTTATTACTTTCGTGCTACATATGCTCTACGAGGTTAGCCGGAATGACAATAAAAATAGTTATCATCAAAAATGGTTTTTATTCTTTTTAAAAATATTCTCCACGATAATCGATACAGTTTTGAATGTGTTTGAACCAATCTGAAAAGTATTTTTGCAAAAGATGGTATCTCTAAAATATAAAATTTTTGTCTTTAATTTTATACATAGTAGTATGCTCCTCTCCAAGTTTATTATTTCAATATTTTAAATATTCAAATTGCCTGTTGTATGAGCTGATGAGTAAAACGTCACAGTATCATCGTGAAGGATATTCCGTGGACTCAGATTTTTTTTCCATATATTTCCGTTGATATACTCTTCAAAATTCAACCTTTGACGCTCCCCTAACGCAAAAGAATATTTATTTTTAATTAAGGAAGGCGGGTTGCTCGACAGAGTGAAGTATAACAGTACTCAGTCCTCATTAGGTCCATTGTGCATCAACCTTAATTAGTGAGACCTTTCTTTGCTCGCCCGCCAGCCTACAGATTTTATATAGTTGACAACGGCGTCTTCTTGTTGACATCCCCTGAAATCTGGTAGCCCTAGGTTGTTGAGGTGTTTTCATATTTGACAGTGACTAGTGAGAATACCTGTTTGATTGATTTAATCAATGTTATTAGCTAAGGATTTAGGCCTCAACACTTTAAGACTTATTATGTTATGCCAATTGTATCGTTGTTATCAAGTGAAGAGGTTTGTTACCTTTATCAGGCTTAGCAGCCTCTTCACAAGATTTTCTCTGTGGAAGGCCTCCTGTGTATTTTCTGTCCCCAGGAGGTTGTACCTCCAGCGTATACGTGCTTGACACTCTAGTACAATTTGAGAGGCTGTTTCCTTCTCCTCATTACATAGTCTACAGATGGGTTTGTGTTGGTAAATGCCCATGTTGTGTAGATGTTACCTAAGGTGGCAATGTCCAGTTATTAGTCCCGTGATATGCTTTATTTGATTTCTGCTTAGCTGCAGAATATCGTTGATCAGTGTTTTTAATGGCTATTTGACTATCAGTTAACTATTTTCTGACCCAGCACGAGATTCCAGCTGGTCTGATGTTCTGTTATCCCCTTTTGCCTGGAAACCCATTTAATTGTCAGCTTGTTTTAGTTTGCTGGAAACAGTAGGATTTGTAGACAGTTCCAGACCAGTTTCTTTCAATGTTTTCCCTTAGACATGGCTCAATGGCATATACATCTGCTTGGAATACTGATGCGTAGTTTCCCAGTTTGATGTGTTTTCACCTTTCCAAGTTAATTGAATGTTAAATGGCTTCGTGAAGTTATTTTTTGATATCATTTCATCACTTCTCATTTCTAACAACAAGCTTGTGATGACTTTTGTTACACTGGTATGTCCTTGTTCATTTGGACACCAGTTTCCGTTACACTTCAATCTGAATGCTCCCATTCTTGCCTTCGCTTTTATATGAATAACAAGTGGCGGGAGGTTTAGTATAGTTTTCATAGTCGCGGTTGGAGTGATCCTCATGGCACCTGTAATATAAATGCAGGCTGGTCTTTGGAGTTGAAATGAAAATAAATGAAAAGAAATGAAAATACATGAAAGTAAATAAAAAGAAATGAAAATACATGTAAATACATAAAAGTAAATGAAAATAAATGAAAGTAGATGAAAATAAATAAACATAAATAAAAATAAATGATAATACATGAAAATAAATAAAAATAAATGAAAACAAATGAAAATACATGTAAATACATGAAAGTAAATGAAAATTCATGTAAATAAATGAAAAAACATGTAAATACAATAAAGTAAATGAGAACAAATGAAAATAGATGAAAATAAATGAAAGTAGATAAAATAAATGAAAACAAATGAATATACATGTAAATACATGAGAATAAATAAAAATAAATGAAAATAGATGAAAATAAATAAAGATTAATGAAAATAAATGATAATACATGAAAATAAGTAAAAACAAATGAAACTACTTCTAAATACATGAAAGTAAATGAAAATACATGTAAATAAATGAAAACAAATGAAAATACATGTAAATACATTAACGTAAATGAGAATAAATGAGAATAAATGAAAATAGATAAAAATAAATGAAAATAAATAAAAATAAATGAAACAAATGAAAACAAATGGAAATACATGTTAATACATGAAAGTAAATGAAAATAAATGAAAATGGATGAAAATAAATGAAAATACATGAAAATAAACGAAAATACATAAAAATACTTGTAAACAAATGAAAATAAATGATAATACATAAAAATAAATGAAAATAAATGAAAACAAATGAAAATACACGTAAATACATGAAAATAAATAAAAATAAATTAAAATACATGTAAATAAATGAAAACAAATGAAAATAAATGAAAACAAATGAAAATACATGAAAGTAAATGAAAATAAATGAAAATACATGTAAATACATAAAAGTAAATGAAAATAAATGAAAGTAGATGAAAATAAATGAACATAAATAAAAATAAATGATAATACATGAAAATAAATAAAAATAAATGAAAATAAATGAAAATACATGTAAATACATGAAAGTAAATGAAAATTCATGTAAATAAATGAAAAAACATATAAATACAATAAAGTAAATGAGAACAAATGAAAATAGATGAAAATAAATGAAAGTAGATAAAATAAATGAAAACAAATGAATATACATGTAAATACATGAGAGTAAATAATAATAAATGAAAATAGATGAAAATAAATAAAGATTAATGAAAATAAATGATAATACATGAAAATAAGTTAAAACAAATGAAACTACTTGTAAATACATGAAAGTAAATGAAAATACATGTAAATAAATGAAAACAAATGAAAATACATGTAAATACATTAACGTAAATGAGAATAAATGAGAATAAATGAAAATAGATAAAAATAAATGAAAATAAATAAAAATAAATGAAACAAATGAAAACAAATGGAAATACATGTAAAAACATGAAAGTAAATGAAAATAGATGAAAATAAATGAAAATAAATGAAAATAAGTGAAAATAAATGAAAATAAATGAAAATAAATGAAAATAAATGAAAATAAATGAAAATAAATGAAAATAAATGAAAATAAATGAAAATAAATGAAAATAAATGAAAATAAATGAAAATAAATGAAAATAAATGAAAATAAATGAAAATAAATGAAAATAAATGAAAATAAATGAAAATAAATGAAAATAAATGAAAATAAATGAAAATAAATGAAAATAAATGAAAATAAATGAAAATAAATGAAAATAAATGAAAATAAATGAAAATAAATGAAAATAAATGAAAATAAATGAAAATAAATGAAAATAAATGAAAATAAATGAAAATAAATGAAAATAAATGAAAATAAATGAAAATAAATGAAAATAAATGAAAATAAATGAAAATAAATGAAAATAAATGAAAATAAATGAAAATAAATGAAAATAAATGAAAATAAATGAAAATAAATGAAAATAAATGAAAATAAATGAAAATAAATGAAAATAAATGAAAATAAATGAAAATAAATGAAAATAAATGAAAATAAATGAAAATAAATGAAAATAAATGAAAATAAATGAAAATAAATGAAAATAAATGAAAATAAATGAAAATAAATGAAAATAAATGAAAATAAATGAAAATATATGAAAATAAATGAAAATAAATGAAAATAAATAAAAATAAATGATAATAAATGAAAATAAAGGAAAATAAATGAAAATAAATGAAAATAAATGAAAATAAATGAAAATAAATGAAAATAAATGAAAATAAATGAAAATAAATGAAAATAATGAAAACAAATTAAAATACATGTAAATAAATGAAAATAAATGAAAAAAAATGAAAATACATGAAAGTAAATGAAAATAAATGAAAATAAATGAAAATAAATGAAAATAAATGAAAATAAATGAAAATAAATGAAAATAAATGAAAATAAATGAAAATGAATGAAAATAAATAAAAATAAATGAAAATAAATGAAAATAAATGAAAATAAATGATAATAGATGAAAATAAATGAAGATAAATGAAAATAAATGAAAATAAATAAAAATAATTAAAAATAAATGAAAATTAATGAAAATCGATAAAAATCCATGTAAACAAATGAAAATAAATGAAAATACATGTAAATACATGAAAGTAAATGAAAATAAATGAAAATACATCTAAATAAATGAAAATAAATGAAAACAAATAAAAATACATGTAAATACATTAAAGTAAATGAAAATGGATGAAAATAAATGTAAATAAATGAAAATAAATGAAAATAAATGAAAATAAATCAAAGTAAATGAAAATAAATGAAGATACATGTAAATAAAATAAAGTCAATGAAAATGAGTGAAAATATATGAAAATAATTGAAGATAAATTAAAATAAATGATAATACATGAAAATAAATGAAAATAAATGATAATACATGAAAATAAATAAAAACAAATGAAAATACATGTAAATACATGAGAATAAATGGAAATAAATTAAAATAAATGAAACTAAATGAAAATAAATGAATAAATAAATGAAAACAAATGAAAATACATGTACATACATGAAAGTAAATGAGACTAATTGAAAATATATGTAAATACATGAAAGTAAATGAAAATAAATGAAGGTAGGTGAAAATAAATGAAGATTTATGAAAATAAAAGATAATACATGAAAATAAATAAAAATAAAAAAAAATACATACAAATACATGTAAACAAATGAAAATAAATGAAAATGCATGTAAATACACGAAAGTAAATCAAAATAAATGCTAATACGTGTAAATAAATGAAAAAACATGTAAATACATGAAAGTTAATGAAAATTAATGAAAAAACATGTAAATAAAT
>CAUJLB010000105.1:0-18487 GCA_963243735.1 Neocrepidodera transversa | reverse complement strand
ATTAAAATCTATTTTTCTAGTGTAATTAAATACTGTAACATTATTTAGAATAATAAAAAACAAATTAAATATCTAGAATCTAGAAAAAGTTCTATTTAATAATTAAAATCTATTTTTCTAGTGTAATTAAATATTGTAACATTATTTAGACTAATAAAAAACAAATTAAATATCTAGAATCTAGAAAAAGTTCTTTTTAATAATTAAAATCTATTTTTCTAGTGTAATTAAATACTGTAACATTATTTAGAATAATAAAAAACAAATTAAATATCTAGAATCTAGAAAAAGTTCTTTTTAATAATTAAAATCTATTTTTCTAGTGTAATTAAATATTGTAACATTATTTAGACTAATAAAAAACAAATTAAATATCTAGAATCTAGAAAAAGTTCTTTTTAATAATTAAAATCTATTTTTCTAGTGTAATTAAATACTGTAACATTATTTAGAATAATAAAAAACAAATTAAATATCTAGAATCTAGAAAAAGTTCTTTTTAATAATTAAAATCTATTTTTCTAGTGTAATTAAATATTGTAACATTATTTAGACTAATAAAAAACAAATTAAATATCTAGAATCTAGAAAAAGTTCTTTTTAATAATTAAAATCTATTTTTCTAGTGTAATTAAATACTGTAACATTATTTAGAATAATAAAAAACAAATTAAATATCTAGAATCTAGAAAAAGTTCTTTTTAATAATTAAAATCTATTTTTCTAGTGTAATTAAATACTGTAACATTATTTAGAATAATAAAAAACAAATTAAATATCTAGAATCTAGAAAAAGTTCTATTTAATAATTAAAATCTATTTTTCTAGTGTAATTAAATATTGTAACATTATTTAGACTAATAAAAAACAAATTAAATATCTAGAATCTAGAAAAAGTTCTTTTTAATAATTAAAATCTATTTTTCTAGTGTAATTAAATATTGTAACATTATTTAGACTAATAAAAAACAAATTAAATATCTAGAATCTAGAAAAAGTTCTATTTAATAATTAAAATCTATTTTTCTAGTGTAATTAAATATTGTAACATTATTTAGACTAATAAAAAACAAATTAAATATCTAGAATCTAGAAAAAGTTCTTTTTAATAATTAAAATCTATTTTTCTAGTGTAATTAAATATTGTAACATTATTTAGACTAATAAAAAACAAATTAAATATCTAGAATCTAGAAAAAGTTCTTTTTAATAATTAAAATCTATTTTTCTAGTGTAATTAAATATTGTAACATTATTTAGACTAATAAAAAACAAATTAAATATCTAGAATCTAGAAAAAGTTCTTTTTAATAATTAAAATCTATTTTTCTAGTGTAATTAAATACTGTAACATTATTTAGAATAATAAAAAACAAATTAAATATCTAGAATCTAGAAAAAGTTCTATTTAATAATTAAAATCTATTTTTCTAGTATAATTAAATATTGTAACATTATTTAGACTAATAAAAAACAAATTAAATATCTAGAATCTAGAAAAAGTTCTTTTTAATAATTAAAATCTATTTTTCTAGTGTAATTAAATATTGTAACATTATTTAGAATAATAAAAACAAATTAAATATCTAGAATCTAGAAAAAGTTCTATTTAATAATTAAAATCTATTTTTCTAGTGTAATTAAATATTGTAACATTATTTAGACTAATAAAAAACAAATTAAATATCTAGAATCTAGAAAAAGTTCTATTTAATAATTAAAATCTATTTTTCTAGTGTAATTAAATATTGTAACATTATTTAGACTAATAAAAAACAAATTAAATATCTAGAATCTAGAAAAAGTTCTTTTTAATAATTAAAATCTATTTTTCTAGTGTAATTAAATACTGTAACATTATTTAGAATAATAAAAAACAAATTAAATATCTAGAATCTAGAAAAAGTTCTATTTAATAATTAAAATCTATTTTTCTAGTGTAATTAAATACTGTAACATTATTTAGACTAATAAAAAACAAATTAAATATCTAGAATCTAGAAAAAGTTCTTTTTAATAATTAAAATCTATTTTTCTAGTGTAATTAAATACTGTAACATTATTTAGACTAATAAAAAACAAATTAAATATCTAGAATCTAGAAAAAGTTCTTTTTAATAATTAAAATCTATTTTTCTAGTGTAATTAAATACTGTAACATTATTTAGAATAATAAAAAACAAATTAAATATCTAGAATCTAGAAAAAGTTCTATTTAATAATTAAAATCTATTTTTCTAGTGTAATTAAATACTGTAACATTATTTAGACTAATAAAAAACAAATTAAATATCTAGAATCTAGAAAAAGTTCTATTTAATAATTAAAATCTATTTTTCTAGTGTAATTAAATACTGTAACATTATTTAGACTAATAAAAAACAAGTTAAATATCTAGAATCTAGAAAAAGTTCTTTTTAATAATTAAAATCTATTTTTCTAGTGTAATTAAATACTGTAACATTATTTAGAATAATAAAAAACAAATTAAATATCTAGAATCTAGAAAAAGTTCTATTTAATAATTAAAATCTATTTTTCTAGTGTAATTAAATACTGTAACATTATTTAGACTAATAAAAAACAAATTAAATATCTAGAATCTAGAAAAAGTTCTTTTTAATAATTAAAATCTATTTTTCTAGTGTAATTAAATATTGTAACATTATTTAGACTAATAAAAAACAAATTAAATATCTAGAATCTAGAAAAAGTTCTATTTAATAATTAAAATCTATTTTTCTAGTGTAATTAAATACTGTAACATTATTTAGACTAATAAAAAACAAATTAAATATCTAGAATCTAGAAAAAGTTCTTTTTAATAATTAAAATCTATTTTTCTAGTGTAATTAAATACTGTAACATTATTTAGAATAATAAAAAACAAATTAAATATCTAGAATCTAGAAAAAGTTCTTTTTAATAATTAAAATCTATTTTTCTAGTGTAATTAAATACTGTAACATTATTTAGACTAATAAAAAACAAATTAAATATCTAGAATCTAGAAAAAGTTCTTTTTAATAATTAAAATCTATTTTTCTAGTGTAATTAAATATTGTAACATTATTTAGACTAATAAAAAACAAATTAAATATCTAGAATCTAGAAAAAGTTCTATTTAATAATTAAAATCTATTTTTCTAGTGTAATTAAATACTGTAACATTATTTAGACTAATAAAAAACAAATTAAATATCTAGAATCTAGAAAAAGTTCTTTTTAATAATTAAAATCTATTTTTCTAGTGTAATTAAATACTGTAACATTATTTAGACTAATAAAAAACAAATTAAATATCTAGAATCTAGAAAAAGTTCTTTTTAATAATTAAAATCTATTTTTCTAGTGTAATTAAATATTGTAACATTATTTAGACTAATAAAAAACAAATTAAATATCTAGAATCTAGAAAAAGTTCTATTTAATAATTAAAATCTATTTTTCTAGTGTAATTAAATATTGTAACATTATTTAGACTAATAAAAAACAAATTAAATATCTAGAATCTAGAAAAAGTTCTTTTTAATAATTAAAATCTATTTTTCTAGTGTAATTAAATATTGTAACATTATTTAGACTAATAAAAAACAAATTAAATATCTAGAATCTAGAAAAAGTTCTTTTTAATAATTAAAATCTATTTTTCTAGTGTAATTAAATACTGTAACATTATTTAGACTAATAAAAAACAAATTAAATATCTAGAATCTAGAAAAAGTTCTATTTAATAATTAAAATCTATTTTTCTAGTGTAATTAAATACTGTAACATTATTTAGACTAATAAAAAACAAATTAAATATCTAGAATCTAGAAAAAGTTCTATTTAATAATTAAAATCTATTTTTCTAGTGTAATTAAATACTGTAACATTATTTAGACTAATAAAAAACAAATTAAATATCTAGAATCTAGAAAAAGTTCTTTTTAATAATTAAAATCTATTTTTCTAGTGTAATTAAATACTGTAACATTATTTAGACTAATAAAAAACAAATTAAATATCTAGAATCTAGAAAAAGTTCTTTTTAATAATTAAAATCTATTTTTCTAGTGTAATTAAATACTGTAACATTATTTAGACTAATAAAAAACAAATTAAATATCTAGAATCTAGAAAAAGTTCTATTTAATAATTAAAATCTATTTTTCTAGTGTAATTAAATACTGTAACATTATTTAGACTAATAAAAAACAAATTAAATATCTAGAATCTAGAAAAAGTTCTTTTTAATAATTAAAATCTATTTTTCTAGTGTAATTAAATACTGTAACATTATTTAGACTAATAAAAAACAAATTAAATATCTAGAATCTAGAAAAAGTTCTTTTTAATAATTAAAATCTATTTTTCTAGTGTAATTAAATATTGTAACATTATTTAGACTAATAAAAAACAAATTAAATATCTAGAATCTAGAAAAAGTTCTATTTAATAATTAAAATCTATTTTTCTAGTGTAATTAAATACTGTAACATTATTTAGACTAATAAAAAACAAATTAAATATCTAGAATCTAGAAAAAGTTCTTTTTAATAATTAAAATCTATTTTTCTAGTGTAATTAAATACTGTAACATTATTTAGACTAATAAAAAACAAATTAAATATCTAGAATCTAGAAAAAGTTCTTTTTAATAATTAAAATCTATTTTTCTAGTGTAATTAAATATTGTAACATTATTTAGACTAATAAAAAACAAATTAAATATCTAGAATCTAGAAAAAGTTCTTTTTAATAATTAAAATCTATTTTTCTAGTGTAATTAAATATTGTAACATTATTTAGAATAATAAAAAACAAATTAAATATCTAGAATCTAGAAAAAGTTCTTTTTAATAATTAAAATCTATTTTTCTAGTGTAATTAAATACTGTAACATTATTTAGAATAATAAAAAACAAATTAAATATCTAGAATCTAGAAAAAGTTCTTTTTAATAATTAAAATCTATTTTTCTAGTGTAATTAAATACTGTAACATTATTTAGACTAATAAAAAACAAATTAAATATCTAGAATCTAGAAAAAGTTCTTTTTAATAATTAAAATCTATTTTTCTAGTGTAATTAAATACTGTAACATTATTTAGACTAATAAAAAACAAATTAAATATCTAGAATCTAGAAAAAGTTCTTTTTAATAATTAAAATCTATTTTTCTAGTGTAATTAAATACTGTAACATTATTTAGACTAATAAAAAACAAATTAAATATCTAGAATCTAGAAAAAGTTCTTTTTAATAATTAAAATCTATTTTTCTAGTGTAATTAAATACTGTAACATTATTTAGACTAATAAAAAACAAATTAAATATCTAGAATCTAGAAAAAGTTCTTTTTAATAATTAAAATCTATTTTTCTAGTGTAATTAAATACTGTAACATTATTTAGACTAATAAAAAACAAATTAAATATCTAGAATCTAGAAAAAGTTCTTTTTAATAATTAAAATCTATTTTTCTAGTGTAATTAAATACTGTAACATTATTTAGACTAATAAAAAACAAATTAAATATCTAGAATCTAGAAAAAGTTCTTTTTAATAATTAAAATCTATTTTTCTAGTGTAATTAAATACTGTAACATTATTTAGACTAATAAAAAACAAATTAAATATCTAGAATCTAGAAAAAGTTCTTTTTAATAATTAAAATCTATTTTTCTAGTGTAATTAAATACTGTAACATTATTTAGACTAATAAAAAACAAATTAAATATCTAGAATCTAGAAAAAGTTCTTTTTAATAATTAAAATCTATTTTTCTAGTGTAATTAAATACTGTAACATTATTTAGACTAATAAAAAACAAATTAAATATCTAGAATCTAGAAAAAGTTCTATTTAATAATTAAAATCTATTTTTCTAGTGTAATTAAATATTGTAACATTATTTAGACTAATAAAAAACAAATTAAATATCTAGAATCTAGAAAAAGTTCTTTTTAATAATTAAAATCTATTTTTCTAGTGTAATTAAATATTGTAACATTATTTAGACTAATAAAAAACAAATTAAATATCTAGAATCTAGAAAAAGTTCTTTTTAATAATTAAAATCTATTTTTCTAGTGTAATTAAATACTGTAACATTATTTAGACTAATAAAAAACAAATTAAATATCTAGAATCTAGAAAAAGTTCTATTTAATAATTAAAATCTATTTTTCTAGTGTAATTAAATACTGTAACATTATTTAGACTAATAAAAAACAAATTAAATATCTAGAATCTAGAAAAAGTTCTTTTTAATAATTAAAATCTATTTTTCTAGTGTAATTAAATACTGTAACATTATTTAGACTAATAAAAAACAAATTAAATATCTAGAATCTAGAAAAAGTTCTTTTTAATAATTAAAATCTATTTTTCTAGTGTAATTAAATATTGTAACATTATTTAGACTAATAAAAAACAAATTAAATATCTAGAATCTAGAAAAAGTTCTATTTAATAATTAAAATCTATTTTTCTAGTGTAATTAAATATTGTAACATTATTTAGACTAATAAAAAACAAATTAAATATCTAGAATCTAGAAAAAGTTCTTTTTAATAATTAAAATCTATTTTTCTAGTGTAATTAAATATTGTAACATTATTTAGAATAATAAAAAACAAATTAAATATCTAGAATCTAGAAAAAGTTCTTTTTAATAATTAAAATCTATTTTTCTAGTGTAATTAAATACTGTAACATTATTTAGAATAATAAAAAACAAATTAAATATCTAGAATCTAGAAAAAGTTCTTTTTAATAATTAAAATCTATTTTTCTAGTGTAATTAAATACTGTAACATTATTTAGACTAATAAAAAACAAATTAAATATCTAGAATCTAGAAAAAGTTCTTTTTAATAATTAAAATCTATTTTTCTAGTGTAATTAAATACTGTAACATTATTTAGACTAATAAAAAACAAATTAAATATCTAGAATCTAGAAAAAGTTCTTTTTAATAATTAAAATCTATTTTTCTAGTGTAATTAAATACTGTAACATTATTTAGACTAATAAAAAACAAATTAAATATCTAGAATCTAGAAAAAGTTCTTTTTAATAATTAAAATCTATTTTTCTAGTGTAATTAAATACTGTAACATTATTTAGACTAATAAAAAACAAATTAAATATCTAGAATCTAGAAAAAGTTCTTTTTAATAATTAAAATCTATTTTTCTAGTGTAATTAAATACTGTAACATTATTTAGACTAATAAAAAACAAATTAAATATCTAGAATCTAGAAAAAGTTCTTTTAATAATTAAAATCTATTTTTCTAGTGTAATTAAATACTGTAACATTATTTAGACTAATAAAAAACAAATTAAATATCTAGAATCTAGAAAAAGTTCTTTTTAATAATTAAAATCTATTTTTCTAGTGTAATTAAATACTGTAACATTATTTAGACTAATAAAAAACAAATTAAATATCTAGAATCTAGAAAAAGTTCTTTTTAATAATTAAAATCTATTTTTCTAGTGTAATTAAATACTGTAACATTATTTAGACTAATAAAAAACAAATTAAATATCTAGAATCTAGAAAAAGTTCTTTTTAATAATTAAAATCTATTTTTCTAGTGTAATTAAATACTGTAACATTATTTAGACTAATAAAAAACAAATTAAATATCTAGAATCTAGAAAAAGTTCTTTTTAATAATTAAAATCTATTTTTCTAGTGTAATTAAATACTGTAACATTATTTAGAATAATAAAAAACAAATTAAATATCTAGAATCTAGAAAAAGTTCTTTTTAATAATTAAAATCTATTTTTCTAGTATAATTAAATATTGTAACATTATTTAGACTAATAAAAAACAAATTAAATATCTAGAATCTAGAAAAAGTTCTTTTTAATAATTAAAATCTATTTTTCTAGTGTAATTAAATACTGTAACATTATTTAGAATAATAAAAAACAAATTAAATATCTAGAATCTAGAAAAAGGTTCTATTTAATAATTAAAATCTATTTTTCTAGTATAATTAAATATTGTAACATTATTTAGACTAATAAAAAACAAATTAAATATCTAGAATCTAGAAAAAGTTCTTTTTAATAATTAAAATCTATTTTTCTAGTGTAATTAAATACTGTAACATTATTTAGACTAATAAAAAACAAATTAAATATCTAGAATCTAGAAAAAGTTCTTTTTAATAATTAAAATCTATTTTTCTAGTGTAATTAAATACTGTAACATTATTTAGACTAATAAAAAACAAATTAAATATCTAGAATCTAGAAAAAGTTCTTTTTAATAATTAAAATCTATTTTTCTAGTGTAATTAAATACTGTAACATTATTTAGACTAATAAAAAACAAATTAAATATCTAGAATCTAGAAAAAGTTCTTTTTAATAATTAAAATCTATTTTTCTAGTGTAATTAAATACTGTAACATTATTTAGAATAATAAAAAACAAATTAAATATCTAGAATCTAGAAAAAGTTCTATTTAATAATTAAAATCTATTTTTCTAGTATAATTAAATATTGTAACATTATTTAGACTAATAAAAAACAAATTAAATATCTAGAATCTAGAAAAAGTTCTTTTTAATAATTAAAATCTATTTTTCTAGTGTAATTAAATATTGTAACATTATTTAGAATAATAAAAACAAATTAAATATCTAGAATCTAGAAAAAGTTCTATTTAATAATTAAAATCTATTTTTCTAGTGTAATTAAATATTGTAACATTATTTAGACTAATAAAAAACAAATTAAATATCTAGAATCTAGAAAAAGTTCTATTTAATAATTAAAATCTATTTTTCTAGTGTAATTAAATATTGTAACATTATTTAGACTAATAAAAAACAAATTAAATATCTAGAATCTAGAAAAAGTTCTATTTAATAATTAAAATCTATTTTTCTAGTATAATTAAATATTGTAACATTATTTAGAATAATAAAAAACAAATTAAATATCTAGAATCTAGAAAAAGTTCTTTTTAATAATTAAAATCTATTTTTCTAGTATAATTAAATATTGTAACATTATTTAGACTAATAAAAAACAAATTAAATATCTAGAATCTACAAAAAGTTCTTTTTAATAATTAAAATCTATTTTTCTAGTGTAATTAAATACTGTAACATTATTTAGAATAATAAAAAACAAATTAAATATCTAGAATCTAGAAAAAGTTCTATTTAATAATTAAAATCTATTTTTCTAGTATAATTAAATATTGTAACATTATTTAGAATAATAAAAAACAAATTAAATATCTAGAATCTAGAAAAAGTTCTTTTTAATAATTAAAATCTATTTTTCTAGTGTAATTAAATACTGTAACATTATTTAGAATAATAAAAAACAAATTAAATATCTAGAATCTAGAAAAAGTTCTTTTTAATAATTAAAATCTATTTTTCTAGTATAATTAAATATTGTAACATTATTTAGACTAATAAAAAACAAATTAAATATCTAGAATCTAGAAAAAGTTCTTTTTAATAATTAAAATCTATTTTTCTAGTGTAATTAAATACTGTAACATTATTTAGAATAATAAAAAACAAATTAAATATCTAGAATCTAGAAAAAGTTCTATTTAATAATTAAAATCTATTTTTCTAGTATAATTAAATATTGTAACATTATTTAGAATAATAAAAAACAAATTAAATATCTAGAATCTAGAAAAAGTTCTTTTTAATAATTAAAATCTATTTTTCTAGTGTAATTAAATACTGTAACATTATTTAGAATAATAAAAAACAAATTAAATATCTAGAATCTAGAAAAAGTTCTATTTAATAATTAAAATCTATTTTTCTAGTATAATTAAATATTGTAACATTATTTAGACTAATAAAAAACAAATTAAATATCTAGAATCTAGAAAAAGTTCTTTTTAATAATTAAAATCTATTTTTCTAGTGTAATTAAATACTGTAACATTATTTAGAATAATAAAAAACAAATTAAATATCTAGAATCTAGAAAAAGTTCTATTTAATAATTAAAATCTATTTTTCTAGTATAATTAAATATTGTAACATTATTTAGAATAATAAAAAACAAATTAAATATCTAGAATCTAGAAAAAGTTCTTTTTAATAATTAAAATCTATTTTTCTAGTGTAATTAAATACTGTAACATTATTTAGAATAATAAAAAACAAATTAAATATCTAGAATCTAGAAAAAGTTCTATTTAATAATTAAAATCTATTTTTCTAGTATAATTAAATATTGTAACATTATTTAGAATAATAAAAAACAAATTAAATATCTAGAATCTAGAAAAAGTTCTTTTTAATAATTAAAATCTATTTTTCTAGTGTAATTAAATACTGTAACATTATTTAGAATAATAAAAAACAAATTAAATATCTAGAATCTAGAAAAAGTTCTTTTTAATAATTAAAATCTATTTTTCTAGTATAATTAAATATTTGTAACATTATTTAGACTAATAAAAAACAAATTAAATATCTAGAATCTAGAAAAAGTTCTTTTTAATAATTAAAATCTATTTTTCTAGTGTAATTAAATACTGTAACATTTTTTAGAATAATAAAAAACAAATTAAATATCTAGAATCTAGAAAAAGTTCTATTTAATAATTAAAATCTATTTTTCTAGTATAATTAAATATTGTAACATTATTTAGACTAATAAAAAACAAATTAAATATCTAGAATCTAGAAAAAGTTCTTTTTAATAATTAAAATCTATTTTTCTAGTGTAATTAAATATTGTAACATTATTTAGAATAATAAAAACAAATTAAATATCTAGAATCTAGAAAAAGTTCTATTTAATAATTAAAATCTATTTTTCTAGTATAATTAAATACTGTAACATTATTTAGAATAATAAAAAACAAATTAAATATCTAGAATCTAGAAAAAGTTCTTTTTAATAATTAAAATCTATTTTTCTAGTGTAATTAAATACTGTAACATTATTTAGACTAATAAAAAACAAATTAAATATCTAGAATCTAGAAAAAGTTCTATTTAATAATTAAAATCTATTTTTCTAGTATAATTAAATACTGTAACATTATTTAGAATAATAAAAAACAAATTAAATATCTAGAATCTAGAAAAAGTTCTATTTAATAATTAAAATCTATTTTTCTAGTGTAATTAAATACTGTAACATTATTTAGACTAATAAAAAACAAATTAAATATCTAGAATCTAGAAAAAGTTCTATTTAATAATTAAAATCTATTTTTCTAGTGTAATTAAATACTGTAACATTATTTAGACTAATAAAAAACAAATTAAATATCTAGAATCTAGAAAAAGTTCTATTTAATAATTAAAATCTATTTTTCTAGTATAATTAAATACTGTAACATTATTTAGAATAATAAAAAACAAATTAAATATCTAGAATCTAGAAAAAGTTCTTTTTAATAATTAAAATCTATTTTTCTAGTGTAATTAAATACTGTAACATTATTTAGACTAATAAAAAACAAATTAAATATCTAGAATCTAGAAAAAGTTCTATTTAATAATTAAAATCTATTTTTCTAGTATAATTAAATACTGTAACATTATTTAGAATAATAAAAAACAAATTAAATATCTAGAATCTAGAAAAAGTTCTATTTAATAATTAAAATCTATTTTTCTAGTATAATTAAATACTGTAACATTATTTAGAATAATAAAAAACAAATTAAATATCTAGAATCTAGAAAAAGTTCTATTTAATAATTAAAATCTATTTTTCTAGTATAATTAAATACTGTAACATTATTTAGAATAATAAAAAACAAATTAAATATCTAGAATCTAGAAAAAGTTCTTTTTAATAATTAAAATCTATTTTTCTAGTGTAATTAAATACTGTAACATTATTTAGACTAATAAAAAACAAATTAAATATCTAGAATCTAGAAAAAGTTCTATTTAATAATTAAAATCTATTTTTCTAGTATAATTAAATACTGTAACATTATTTAGAATAATAAAAAACAAATTAAATATCTAGAATCTAGAAAAAGTTCTATTTAATAATTAAAATCTATTTTTCTAGTATAATTAAATACTGTAACATTATTTAGAATAATAAAAAACAAATTAAATATCTAGAATCTAGAAAAAGTTCTATTTAATAATTAAAATCTATTTTTCTAGTATAATTAAATACTGTAACATTATTTAGAATAATAAAAAACAAATTAAATATCTAGAATCTAGAAAAAGTTCTTTTTAATAATTAAAATCTATTTTTCTAGTGTAATTAAATACTGTAACATTATTTAGACTAATAAAAAACAAATTAAATATCTAGAATCTAGAAAAAGTTCTATTTAATAATTAAAATCTATTTTTCTAGTGTAATTAAATACTGTAACATTATTTAGAATAATAAAAAACAAATTAAATATCTAGAATCTAGAAAAAGTTCTTTTTAATAATTAAAATCTATTTTTCTAGTGTAATTAAATATTGTAACATTATTTAGACTAATAAAAAACAAATTAAATATCTAGAATCTAGAAAAAGTTCTTTTTAATAATTAAAATCTATTTTTCTAGTGTAATTAAATACTGTAACATTATTTAGAATAATAAAAAACAAATTAAATATCTAGAATCTAGAAAAAGTTCTTTTTAATAATTAAAATCTATTTTTCTAGTGTAATTAAATATTGTAACATTATTTAGACTAATAAAAAACAAATTAAATATCTAGAATCTAGAAAAAGTTCTATTTAATAATTAAAATCTATTTTTCTAGTGTAATTAAATATTGTAACATTATTTAGACTAATAAAAAACAAATTAAATATCTAGAATCTAGAAAAAGTTCTATTTAATAATTAAAATCTATTTTTCTAGTGTAATTAAATACTGTAACATTATTTAGACTAATAAAAAACAAATTAAATATCTAGAATCTAGAAAAAGTTCTATTTAATAATTAAAATCTATTTTTCTAGTATAATTAAATACTGTAACATTATTTAGAATAATAAAAAACAAATTAAATATCTAGAATCTAGAAAAAGTTCTTTTTAATAATTAAAATCTATTTTTCTAGTGTAATTAAATATTGTAACATTATTTAGACTAATAAAAAACAAATTAAATATCTAGAATCTAGAAAAAGTTCTTTTTAATAATTAAAATCTATTTTTCTAGTGTAATTAAATATTGTAACATTATTTAGACTAATAAAAAACAAATTAAATATCTAGAATCTAGAAAAAGTTCTTTTTAATAATTAAAATCTATTTTTCTAGTGTAATTAAATATTGTAACATTATTTAGACTAATAAAAAACAAATTAAATATCTAGAATCTAGAAAAAGTTCTTTTTAATAATTAAAATCTATTTTTCTACTATAATTAAATATTGTAACATTATTTAGAATAATAAAAAACAAATTGAATATCTAGAATCAAGAAAAAGTGCTTTTAAATAATTAAAATCTATTTTTCTACTATAATTAAATATTGTAACATTATTTAGAATAATAAAAAACAAATTGAATATCTAGAATCAAGAAAAAGTGCTTTTAAATAATTAAAATCTATTTTTCTAGTGTAATTAAATACTGTAACATTATTTAGACTAATAAAAAACAAATTAAATATCTAGAATCTAGAAAAAGTTCTATTTAATAATTAAAATCTATTTTTCTAGTGTAATTAAATACTGTAACATTATTTAGACTAATAAAAAACAAATTAAATATCTAGAATCTAGAAAAAGTTCTATTTAATAATTAAAATCTATTTTTCTAGTATAATTAAATACTGTAACATTATTTAGAATAATAAAAAACAAATTAAATATCTAGAATCTAGAAAAAGTTCTTTTTAATAATTAAAATCTATTTTTCTAGTGTAATTAAATATTGTAACATTATTTAGACTAATAAAAAACAAATTAAATATCTAGAATCTAGAAAAAGTTCTTTTTAATAATTAAAATCTATTTTTCTAGTGTAATTAAATACTGTAACATTATTTAGACTAATAAAAAACAAATTAAATATCTAGAATCTAGAAAAAGTTCTTTTTAATAATTAAAATCTATTTTTCTAGTGTAATTAAATACTGTAACATTATTTAGACTAATAGAAAAACAAATTAAATATCTAGAATCTAGAAAAAGTTCTTTTTAATAATTAAAATCTATTTTTCTAGTATAATTAAATACTGTAACATTATTTAGAATAATAAAAAACAAATTAAATATCTAGAATCTAGAAAAAGTTCTTTTTAATAATTAAAATCTATTTTTCTAGTGTAATTAAATATTGTAACATTATTTAGACTAATAAAAAACAAATTAAATATCTAGAATCTAGAAAAAGTTCTATTTAATAATTAAAATCTATTTTTCTAGTGTAATTAAATATTGTAACATTATTTAGACTAATAAAAAACAAATTAAATATCTAGAATCTAGAAAAAGTTCTATTTAATAATTAAAATCTATTTTTCTAGTATAATTAAATACTGTAACATTATTTAGAATAATAAAAAACAAATTAAATATCTAGAATCTAGAAAAAGTTCTTTTTAATAATTAAAATCTATTTTTCTAGTGTAATTAAATATTGTAACATTATTTAGACTAATAAAAAACAAATTAAATATCTAGAATCTAGAAAAAGTTCTATTTAATAATTAAAATCTATTTTTCTAGTGTAATTAAATATTGTAACATTATTTAGACTAATAAAAAACAAATTAAATATCTAGAATCTAGAAAAAGTTCTATTTAATAATTAAAATCTATTTTTCTAGTGTAATTAAATACTGTAACATTATTTAGACTAATAAAAAACAAATTAAATATCTAGAATCTAGAAAAAGTTCTTTTTAATAATTAAAATCTATTTTTCTAGTGTAATTAAATACTGTAACATTATTTAGACTAATAAAAAACAAATTAAATATCTAGAATCTAGAAAAAGTTCTATTTAATAATTAAAATCTATTTTTCTAGTATAATTAAATACTGTAACATTATTTAGAATAATAAAAAACAAATTAAATATCTAGAATCTAGAAAAAGTTCTTTTTAATAATTAAAATCTATTTTTCTAGTGTAATTAAATATTGTAACATTATTTAGAATAATAAAAAACAAATTAAATATCTAGAATCTAGAAAAAGTTCTTTTTAATAATTAAAATCTATTTTTCTAGTGTAATTAAATATTGTAACATTATTTAGACTAATAAAAAACAAATTAAATATCTAGAATCTAGAAAAAGTTCTATTTAATAATTAAAATCTATTTTTCTAGTGTAATTAAATATTGTAACATTATTTAGACTAATAAAAAACAAATTAAATATCTAGAATCTAGAAAAAGTTCTATTTAATAATTAAAATCTATTTTTCTAGTATAATTAAATACTGTAACATTATTTAGAATAATAAAAAACAAATTAAATATCTAGAATCTAGAAAAAGTTCTTTTTAATAATTAAAATCTATTTTTCTAGTGTAATTAAATATTGTAACATTATTTAGACTAATAAAAAACAAATTAAATATCTAGAATCTAGAAAAAGTTCTATTTAATAATTAAAATCTATTTTTCTAGTGTAATTAAATATTGTAACATTATTTAGAATAATAAAAAACAAATTAAATATCTAGAATCTAGAAAAAGTTCTTTTTAATAATTAAAATCTATTTTTCTAGTGTAATTAAATATTGTAACATTATTTAGACTAATAAAAAACAAATTAAATATCTAGAATCTAGAAAAAGTTCTATTTAATAATTAAAATCTATTTTTCTAGTGTAATTAAATATTGTAACATTATTTAGACTAATAAAAAACAAATTAAATATCTAGAATCTAGAAAAAGTTCTATTTAATAATTAAAATCTATTTTTCTAGTATAATTAAATACTGTAACATTATTTAGAATAATAAAAAACAAATTAAATATCTAGAATCTAGAAAAAGTTCTTTTTAATAATTAAAATCTATTTTTCTAGTGTAATTAAATATTGTAACATTATTTAGACTAATAAAAAACAAATTAAATATCTAGAATCTAGAAAAAGTTCTATTTAATAATTAAAATCTATTTTTCTAGTGTAATTAAATATTGTAACATTATTTAGACTAATAAAAAACAAATTAAATATCTAGAATCTAGAAAAAGTTCTATTTAATAATTAAAATCTATTTTTCTAGTGTAATTAAATACTGTAACATTATTTAGACTAATAAAAAACAAATTAAATATCTAGAATCTAGAAAAAGTTCTATTTAATAATTAAAATCTATTTTTCTAGTATAATTAAATACTGTAACATTATTTAGAATAATAAAAAACAAATTAAATATCTAGAATCTAGAAAAAGTTCTTTTTAATAATTAAAATCTATTTTTCTAGTGTAATTAAATATTGTAACATTATTTAGACTAATAAAAAACAAATTAAATATCTAGAATCTAGAAAAAGTTCTTTTTAATAATTAAAATCTATTTTTCTAGTGTAATTAAATATTGTAACATTATTTAGACTAATAAAAAACAAATTAAATATCTAGAATCTAGAAAAAGTTCTTTTTAATAATTAAAATCTATTTTTCTAGTATAATTAAATACTGTAACATTATTTAGAATAATAAAAAACAAATTAAATATCTAGAATCTAGAAAAAGTTCTTTTTAATAATTAAAATCTATTTTTCTAGTGTAATTAAATATTGTAACATTATTTAGACTAATAAAAAACAAATTAAATATCTAGAATCTAGAAAAAGTTCTATTTAATAATTAAAATCTATTTTTCTAGTGTAATTAAATACTGTAACATTATTTAGACTAATAAAAAACAAATTAAATATCTAGAATCTAGAAAAAGTTCTATTTAATAATTAAAATCTATTTTTCTAGTATAATTAAATACTGTAACATTATTTAGAATAATAAAAAACAAATTAAATATCTAGAATCTAGAAAAAGTTCTTTTTAATAATTAAAATCTATTTTTCTAGTGTAATTAAATATTGTAACATTATTTAGACTAATAAAAAACAAATTAAATATCTAGAATCTAGAAAAAGTTCTTTTTAATAATTAAAATCTATTTTTCTAGTGTAATTAAATATTGTAACATTATTTAGAATAATAAAAAACAAATTAAATATCTAGAATCTAGAAAAAGTTCTTTTTAATAATTAAAATCTATTTTTCTAGTGTAATTAAATATTGTAACATTATTTAGAATAATAAAAAACAAATTAAATATCTAGAATCTAGAAAAAGTTCTTTTTAATAATTAAAATCTATTTTTCTAGTGTAATTAAATACTGTAACATTATTTAGACTAATAAAAAACAAATTAAATATCTAGAATCTAGAAAAAGTTCTTTTTAATAATTAAAATCTATTTTTCTAGTGTAATTAAATACTGTAACATTATTTAGACTAATAAAAAACAAATTAAATATCTAGAATCTAGAAAAAGTTCTTTTTAATAATTAAAATCTATTTTTCTAGTGTAATTAAATACTGTAACATTATTTAGACTAATAAAAAACAAATTAAATATCTAGAATCTAGAAAAAGTTCTTTTTAATAATTAAAATCTATTTTTCTAGTGTAATTAAATACTGTAACATTATTTAGACTAATAAAAAACAAATTAAATATCTAGAATCTAGAAAAAGTTCTTTTTAATAATTAAAATCTATTTTTCTAGTGTAATTAAATACTGTAACATTATTTAGACTAATAAAAAACAAATTAAATATCTAGAATCTAGAAAAAGTTCTTTTTAATAATTAAAATCTATTTTTCTAGTGTAATTAAATACTGTAACATTATTTAGACTAATAAAAAACAAATTAAATATCTAGAATCTAGAAAAAGTTCTTTTTAATAATTAAAATCTATTTTTCTAGTGTAATTAAATACTGTAACATTATTTAGACTAATAAAAAACAAATTAAATATCTAGAATCTAGAAAAAGTTCTTTTTAATAATTAAAATCTATTTTTCTAGTGTAATTAAATACTGTAACATTATTTAGACTAATAAAAAACAAATTAAATATCTAGAATCTAGAAAAAGTTCTTTTTAATAATTAAAATCTATTTTTCTAGTGTAATTAAATACTGTAACATTATTTAGACTAATAAAAAACAAATTAAATATCTAGAATCTAGAAAAAGTTCTTTTTAATAATTAAATCTATTTTCTAGTGTAATTAAATACTGTAACATTATTTAGAATAATAAAAAACAAATTAAATATCTAGAATCTAGAAAAAGTTCTATTTAATAATTAAAATCTATTTTTCTAGTGTAATTAAATACTGTAACATTATTTAGACTAATAAAAAACAAATTAAATATCTAGAATCTAGAAAAAGTTCTTTTTAATTATTAAAATCTATTTTTCTAGTGTAATTAAATACTGTAACATTATTTAGACTAATAAAAAACAAATTAAATATCTAGAATCTAGAAAAAGTTTCTTTTTATATTTTATT
>CAUJLB010000104.1:145000-262303 GCA_963243735.1 Neocrepidodera transversa | reverse complement strand
TCTAAACCCAGATTTCTAGCATATCAATTTAAAAACACATTGCATACGCATTATATGCTCAGTTGTTCAGGAAATTTCACATACTCCTTATATTCTCGTCATATGATCGGAAGATTCTCAGCGATTTGCATTAATCTTACGTTTTTCTGGCACAGAATCATTTCTGAAACTTCTCACGTCGGAAATGCACGGTTAAGTACGAATCAAACACGAGTCGCGTCATTAGCACAGTTGGCGCGGTTTCGCGGTAAATTAGCGAGCGAAATCATTTGTTAATTGTATTGTGTGGTGAGTGTATCTTCTTATAAGCTTCGAAAATGGAAACATTTCTGAGAGTATTAAATTTAGAAGAAGAATATATTCAACGTTTCTTGGGTAAGTACAACAAAATTGTATTTTGTATAATGTTGATTGGTAAATAATAATTTCGTTATCATCGTTATAGACAGCTTTTCAATTTTTCAAGTCACAGACAATAAGAATATTTCCATTTATTATTCATCATTAGTCATCGCAATTTTCCTCACTGTCGCATCATCTGACCTGTATTTCTTCACGAAATTTGTAATACAAAACTATTTGCTAAAACAAATTTTTTTGTTAATCCTGCAGTTTAGAAGTTCCATGTTCTGATATGCATGGCTCAGGCTCAGACACGGCTTGACCTTGGGAAACATTAAATATCTTGCGGCGTTGTCAGCTTCATAAGACAACGTTAGTTTCTGAAGAAATTGCAATTTTCATATGCAACATATTAATTAAATTAATTAATAGATAATAGATAAATTTAGCATAATGTGGTAAAAATAAAATAAAAAATAATTTTCTATTAAAGTACCTATAAAACAAATTAAACAAATAATAGTAAAAATAAAATTAATAACCTCTAAACATATGGTTCAAAATACAAGAAATGTTTTAGTCAATTAAATTATATAAATATTTAAAACAAAAACATTAAAATTGGATTAGGTATCCAAAATAAAATAAAAAGTTATTCGATGCAAAAAAAGTTTTTATAATCGAATGTAGAGTTGTAGACGTAACACATTTTTGTCTTTTATCTGTTAAATAAACATTTCAATATTTAGATATTCGACAGAAAACTGAATACTATTTCGGATTAATATTCCGATAACCGGCAACGCTGTACATATTTCTGATGGTAATTCGTATTGGGACTATGGGTGGTCTAAAGTTTAAACTGCAGGATTACCAATTTAATTTTGTAAATATGTATCTACTTATTTATTATGAAAACATCTTTGTGTAAAAAATTGTCTGTGAAGAAATTTCGACCAAACAATATTATTGATGGAATCATGCATACTAATTCCCTTGGAGTACTACAAATTTTCAGAATACAAGAATTTTTAACTGTCACCTTTTACTTGATGAAAATTGTTATATTATTTAGATAAATAAAACATTTTTTGATTTTCAAAAAAATATAACAATAGTTATTTTACATTTTTGTAAAAATTATAAAACGTTTTATTTATTTAAATATAGGCAGGCAGGAATATTAAAATATTTAAAATTGTCATTGTGAAAATGTTAACTTCAACAGCCTACATATACATGTGTTTATTGGGAAGTAGTAACACAAAACTTATTAAATTTGATATAGGGTAATGCTGAGCTGAGTTTAATTAAAATATTTTAAATTTTATTACATTTCCGGTTACCTATAAAGGAAGTTGACAGTAAGATTATTATTTTAAATGGAATACTTTGTATTTTTAACTTTTTAGTTAGTACTTTAAATTTAAATGTAAGATTCTGTAATAAAAACCATATCAAATGTTAATTGGTGTTTTACAGTGAGAATTATATCAGAAAAGACAACAATCTAAAATTAATTTTAATTACACATGGTGCTCCAGGAAAGTGATTTTTTTAAATGGAACATCCTATATTTTTTTTACATTTTTATAATCGTTCTAAAATGAATAGCATTGAAGTTATAGACAATTAAAAATCGTATTTTTTTAACTTTAAGTGATTACTTCGGCCAAACGAGATAAATTTAGATAAAACGACTTGGCTTTTTGACTTCTACTTGTTGGCATAAGAAAAAATGTATACAGGGTGATAATTTTTTGATAATTCTTTCAAATGCTTCCAAGTAGTATTTAAAAAGTTTTGTCCGAGTGTATGTTGTTTGACAGGAGCAATCACTTAAAGTTGAAAAAATGCGAATGTCAGTTTGTCTATAACTTCAAAACAATTTAATTTATAATATAGGTGTAATAGGTTTTTGAAATCAGCTTCTCAGAACGAATATAAAAATGTAAAAAAAATATAGGGTGTTCCGTTTAAAAAATATGACTATCATATATGAATCACTTTCCTGGAGCACCCTGTGTATATAAAAGTATCTTTGATTGTTGTCTTTTCTGATATAAATCTCGCTGTGAATACAGATATTAAAAAAAAGTTAAGTTTTAACTCTACCGACCGACACGTTACCAGTGGCCCACCCTTTATATACATGCCTAAACCATAACAATTAAAAAAATCTTTTTATATGCAATACAAGCTATATTTTAAAAATATTTATAAATGTACAGAGTGGTTCAAAAAAGTTTGGCATATCAAAGCTATATATTTTTAAATGGAACACCCTATATTTTATACATTTTTAGATTCGTTATGAGAAGCTGACTTTAAAAACCTATTTCACTTTTTGAGTTCTACTTGGTGGCATTAGAACAAAATGTTTACAGGATGATCAACATTTTCTTACTTTTGATCACTCTGAATACATTTTGTTCTTATGGCACCAAGTAGAACTCAAAAAGTTAATATAGGAACATGTAAGCCGTTTTATCCAAATTTATGTCATTTGGCCGAAGCAATCACTTAAGTTGAAAAAACGCGATTGTCAATTGTCCATAACTTCAAAACTATTTGTTTTATAATATAAGTGATATAGGTTTTTAAAGTCAGATTCTCAGGACGAATCTAAAAATGTAAAAAAATATAGAATGTTCCATTTAAAAATATATAGTTTTGATATGCCAAATTTTTTGAACCACTCTGTACATTTATAAATATTTTTTAAATGTAACTCGTATTTCATATAAAAAGATTTTTTTTAATTGTTATGGTTTAGGCACTAAATTCCGTGTCTTGGAATAAAGGTCTTTTATTCTTTAAAACTTTTTTAATTTAATGACGTTTCGACATAATTATGTCATCTTCAGGTCATCTACAATATATACTCAAACAAAGTTACATACATAAAAATTTTTTTTAAATGTTAAACTGATAAAAGAAGGTAATTATTTTAACATTTAAATTTTTTTATACATGTAACTTTGTGTATATATTGTAGATGACCTGAAGATGACATAATTATGTCGAAACGTTGTCATTAAATTAAAAAAGTTTTAAAGTATAAACGACCTTTATTCGAAGACACACCCCAAAAAAATATTTATCTCAATATCAAAAAGTTTCAGAGTATTTCCTACCGATTGTCACATTATTCTTCATTAAAATTTTGTCACCCTGTATAACTTCTATTATTAAAAAGACTGGCTTATTAGCCATGAATTATTATCCGATATATTTTTGGCATTTTTTTTCTTACAGATGAGGGAATTGATAATGAATCAGTTAAACTGCTGGATCAAGACACCTTGAAAATATTAATACCAAAGATCGGACCTCGCCTTAAATTTCAAAGAGCACTTGCACTTAATGTAGGAAGTGAATTTGTGAGTTTTTGCTATAAAATTGAATACACTTATAATCTTGATGCACGAGTAAATTTCTTGGCCTATTTTAGGACAAAAGTTCATATGTAAAAATATGTCCTAAATAATTTTGTGTGTACAGGGTGATAAAGTTCTAATATTAATAACCCAAACGTACACCACTGATTTTCTAGTATCTTTTGTAATTTATTCAGATTGTGCAATAAAATTACAACGGTTTTGTATCTTGAAGTCTTTTTGTATCTCGCACTTTGTTTTCAACATAAAAAATGGTTTTAGTTTTTTTTTTCTGCAAATCTATTAACTAGACCAGATACAGAAAAAAATTAAGACACAAGAAAGTTATATGTATTTTAGAAAGTTCCATCTGAAAAAATGAGACCTTGAGTAACATACAATGTTTTTTTCTATAAACATGAAATGGATTACCTGCCTCACAGTATAATTAAAATCCAATTATAAATAAGCCGCCCTCTACTATGAACTGAGTTTGATTAAAGTCAGCTAAAGCACAAATAAGTTTCCTAACTAAAAAAAAATATTTTTTATATAAACTTTGACACTTTGTTTTTTGAAAACGAAGTAAACAAGGACATGTTTATATGAACTTTCAGTCCTTTCAAGGAATTACCTCCTTCAATATGTACAGCGTGGGCTAAATTTGTAAACTTTTGAAGGGAAACTCCTATTTTTGAAATATAAATGTAAAGTGATATGTTGGTATCTGTGGGTCCATTGTTATGAAAATTTTAATAATGGAAATTATGATGCGGTTCTCGCCATTGAGTTTTTCAAAAATTGACCATCAGGTACCGACATCAGTTTTCGTCTATCTAATTATAGAATCGAATTTTCCCTTAAATGTATCAAATTAGACACAATCTGTACATAATATTTAGTAACACCCTGTATACAGAATTAGATTATCTAAAAGTTTTTATAATGAGATGTCGAGTAGTAATGCATTCTGAAACAAAAATTTCTATATATAAAAAATTAGGTGATTATAAGAAGTGTTAGACTGTTTGGGGTCTAATAATATGTGAATGTCAACTGATCATTTTTAACTCACTGAAAAAAAAATATTTTGCAGTGCTCAACTCCCATTATTGAACAAGTTTCAATCACTGAATCCGCCGAAAGTGAGGGCGAAACATATTCTTTTTCTGTCAGCTCAGATTTGTATGCCATTCTGGATAAACCTACATCAATTGATGATTTACCTTGCCGGGATTCACCTTCTACTTCAACACCCATTTCAATTGGTAAAAAACCTGAAAGTAAGAGATATTCACCAGACCCTCCCAACAGAAATCCAGAAGGGAGTAAGAGAAAGAGGGAGTTGCTTTTTCCCAAAGTGAGTAACTTCAGAATGAATAGAACAAAATTTAATTTTTATATAATTGTATTTTATTGAAGTTGGACAATACTGAAATCTTTTATCAAATATTATGTTTCCTTTTTTGTAGGGCTTGGAAGAATATTTAAAATCAACAATTGATGGAAGATTTGTTCTTTCATTTAAAGCAAATTTGGGCTATCGTAATAGTCTCCCAAGGAAAAAACTCTGCAAAGAAATTATTAGTCGATTTTTACAGATAGAACATATAGATGAGTAAGTATTTTTTCGTATTATCGTATTTGTATACACATTTAAAGACCTCATGTCATCTGACTAATTAATTTTAGTATCGCCAAACACACTTGGATGTTTGAGGAATCCTCAGTGGAAATAATTAAATTATTCCCAAATGAGCAGAAAGAAACATATTATATTCCCTATAAAAAAAAAACTACAACCAGTCCAAAAAAGGCACCTAGAGGACGCTTGTGGTCAAGGTATCACAACGTCAGGAATTTGCTAAGGATATCGGAGAATACTACAAACAGATCTAGAGGACTTCCCCATCGAGATACAGATGAAGACGGTAATTTTTATTCAATGATAAAATCTGCTCAATTTGAGATTACTTCAATTCAGGAAATGGATCTATTAACTTATTCGTTTATTCATATTTTCAGATATAGAAATAGATCAAACTGAAGATACTAACAGTTATGAATTACTGCATACAGTTTTGGAACCCAAAACTAGAGTCCTAGAGCTGTGGGAAGCATCTTTCAATATCCGAAAAACCCAATTCAAAGATCTTTCAATAGAAGATATTTTTAATGAAGTACCTGCACTAAAAAGTGACATAGGATCAGAACTAGTGAGTTCATTCATTTCAAGAATCTATTTCTGGTAATATAATATTTTTTTGTAGATTAATTCTGATTTTAACGAAAAATTTCCGGAAAAAATTGACAATATATATTTGAAATGGCCTAATTTATCAAATGCCATATTGAAAGAAGCAGAACATAGAAAAGTGAAAGCCGTAGAGTACTCTGCAGATGTTGGTGAGTTTTTCTATATTTCCTTAGGTATCTAGCTTGATTTTAAAATTTAGTATTTCATTTAAAATTGGTAACGTACAATAAATATTTCATATCATATGATATTTGAAACTAATAAAATCCGAATTTCTTTCAGATCCATCCATTGTAGCATTACTGACATTGCCTTACTTGATACCCCCAGTTACTCTGAGAAGAAGCAAGGGATTCAATTGGAGACCTAGTAGGACTGAAATACAAGAAAGTTTTTTTTTTCATGTGGATGTAAGTTGACAGTTTTATATAAAGTTTAGAAAATTCGTGTGCATAGTAATTCAATACAAAAAATTGCTAGATGTAATATACTTGATAAAAACAAATTTAATTAATATATTATTACATTTGTTTTAGAAAATTGAAGACCTACAAGAAATTATTATCCGCAGAAAGCAGAAGCTGAGTTGGACAAACTCCACTCTCCAGCCATTTGGACTTATTATAGGACCATTGAATATGGTTACAGAGTTTCGAGTATATGTGGGTGATGTTGTATACAAATTTGACTCTTTACTTCGTGCTTTTGAAATATTATTTAAAGCCTTCCACGCCTTGAATATTAAGTACCCAATAGAGTCACAACACATTTGGTACTTCATAGAGTCTATGATTTATGATATGAAATGTCGAAACAGTTCTGCAGCTGCACTAATATCTGATTTAAAGCCTTATTTATATACAGCATAAAAAATAAAGTTAATGGTTTTATGTAGCTCATAAACTCAAAAATGCCGAAATGTTCATACTGTTCTAAACATTTTGATAATTTCAAATACCTGATTACACATCTCAAACTAATTCACAACTGTGTTGAAAACCAAAAATATCAATGCATTGAAAATAATTGTTTTAGGAACTTTTCGAATTTGAATTCATTCAGAAAACATTTGAAAACTCATGAGGTCATTGAAGTCCCCAGTTGTAACAGTCATGAAGCTTCTAAAAATATTTTTGTGACAAATAACCATGAAACTTCAATAAACCATGAAGACAATATAGGTTTAAACATAGACAATCAAATTCAATGTGAAACCACTGACTTGGACTCTAATAGTTATGAATTTAAAAAATTATTAGATACCTTGAAAACATCATATTATTGTAGACTATATGGCAATACAACATTCAATAGAAAAGATGTACAAAATATTATAGATAATACTCAAAATCTGTACGAGGAACCACTTCAACTTATTCATCATTCGATGCTTTATTTTACTGATAAATATAATTTTGTCTCAGCTGATGTAGAAAAAATCAATCTCATGTTCAATTCTGTACTGAATATTTTTCAGGACAGTAATTCAGATTATCGTCGTTTGAAATGTTTGGAAAGATCTAAATTCTACATTAACCCTTTAGAAATTATTATTGCAGAAGATATCCGAAACAATAAAGTAATAAATGAGACAATTAAACATGTTGCTCATTTAATTCCTATCACTGATGTTTTGAAGAATTTTTTTCAACTACCATTTATTTTACAAAATACTTTGTCATATATGAAAGAGCTAACTTCCAATATTTCAAAAGATAAAATAACTCATTTTTTTCAAACGTCTTTTTGGCAGAACAAAATAAAAAAAGTCGCTTTGAGTGAAGGTGAATATGTTCTTCCTATAGTATTTTATTACGATGACTATGAAGTTGGTAATCCTCTAGGGTCACACGCAACTATACATAAACTTGGCGCTATTTACTATTTTTTACCAACAATTCCTCCAGCTTTTCGAGCATCTTTAAACAATATATTTATAGCTATGCTTTTCCATACAAACGATCTTAAATCGTATGGAACTAATAATGTTTTATCTAGACTCATTATAGAAATACAAAATCTAGAGAATGAAGGAATTGAAATAAATGAAATGGGAAAAAAAACGAAACTTTACTTTGCTATGCCTTTTGTTTTGGGAGATAATTTAGGGATTCATACAATGCTGGGATTCACAGAAAGTTTTTCTGCTACTTATTGTTGCAGATTTTGTAAATGCCCTAAGGCAGAAATGAAATATTTAACAAAAGAAAAGATGTCTGTTCTAAGGACAGAACAAAATTATAGGGAAGATTTAAAAATAGGTAATATGTCTGCAACTGGAATTAAATCACCATCTGTGTGGAGTAATATCAGGTCTTTCTCGGTAACAGAAAACTTCGTTGTTGATATATTGCATGATTTATTTGAAGGTGTTGTAATTTTTGATATAACTCTTCTCTTACATCAATTTATTTTTGTTGACAATTATTTCACTGTAGACGTATTGAATTGTGAAATTCAGTCTTGTAAATTTGGTGAAAACATATCTAATAAACCTAATCTTTTCTCAAACGAACATATCAAGAAGAAAACGTTAAAAATGAGTGCCTCTGAATGTAAGACATTTGTATTGTATGCTGGATTATTAATCGGCCATTATATTCCTGAAAATAATAAATATTGGTCGTTGTATATTGTGCTGAGGAAAATATTGTCTATCACATTGTCCAAAACCATATCTGAATCTGATTGCCGAATGTTGAAAACCTATGTTTCTCATCATCATGAACAATATATCAAGCTATTTGGTGAAAATTTAAAACCTAAGCACCATCATCTAACTCACTATCCAAGAATCTTACAAACAGTTGGACCTGTTGATTATTTATCATCTTTTCGTTTTGAATCGAAACACAGACAAAGTAAATTAGCTGCAAATGTTGTATCTTCGAGAAAAAATATCACTAAAACTTTAACAATAAAGCATCAGCTACAATTGGCAGACATATTTTTAACTGGGATGGGGTTTGATAATAAAATAGATTATTCGGAAACATTTTCATATGATAATATTCTTGAAGTACTTCCTCAATTCCAAAACTATGGTCGACCAGATATAATGAAAAATTTTTCTAAAGCTGCCATCTTAAATAAAGTAGTTTTTCGTAACACAAAATATAAGATAAATCAAGTAATACAGGTTATTGGTAATCTCAATCCGCAATTTGTAATGATTCAAAAGATCCTTGTTAATGATTCCAAAGAAATATGCTTCATTTCTGTCGAATTAGAAGCATCATTTCATGAACATTTCAATAGTTTTAGAATTAGAGAAACAAGGAAAATAAAATGTTTGTTACATTCAGAATTGCTTATCTATAAACCAATAACCATTTTTGATCATAGTGATGGACATAAATATATAACAGTGTTTTGATATAACTAATTTTTACGAGGTATACCGGGTGGCCACGAGTCAATGTACGCCCTCAATATTTTGGTTGCTTTTAAATTTAAAAAAAAAAGCTTTTTGGCACACATTAATTAGGCAATAATGGGCCACTTTTAGACTAACAGTAATAAAAATATCACTTCCGGTAATGCATACATTTCTAAGTACAACAGTTTTTTTCACTTTTAAAAAATTCCAAAAAATAAGTGAGATACGAACAATTTTTTAATTTATTCAAAATGGCCGCGCAGATGAATGAGATGTAAGAAAATTGCGAAGTATGCTAGGGAAATTAGTAGTAAAATTGTATACTTGTCTGTAGAGAAGAAAATACTTGTTTGAATCACTGATAGGTACCAGTATTTTTAGGTTTTTTTTCTTCCAAAAACTGAATTTCATTTTCATTTCCGAAGAGCTCCTATTGATTTTCTTTTATGGAACTGCTATTTTTTTATACCATAGTTATGAATCATTATAAAAATACTGGTACTTATCAGTAATTCACTATTTTCTTCTCTACAGAGAAGCCTACAACCTCACTAATAATTTCCATAACCTACTTAGTAATTTTCTTACATTGCATTCATGTGATGCGGCCATTTTGAATAAATTAAAAAATAGTTCATACCTCACTCATTTTTCAAATCTGGAAAATTATGAAAAACTATCAAAAAAATATAGTCATTCCATTTAGGAAAAAAAAGTTGATGTCACTTTCGGTTTAATCGGAACTGATATTTTCATTCCTGTTAGTCTGAAAGTAGCCCATTATTGTTTAATTAATGTGTGCCAAAAATCTATTTTTTAAATTAAAAAACAACCAAAATATTGGGGCGTACTTTTGACTCGTGGCCACCCAGTATTAGATATTCAATGTTTCTGAATTGGACTTCTCAGTAATTTTTGAGTTTATTTAGGTTAAGTTTACTGTATGTTATGTTTATTTTGTTGTTTTTGTTTATTTTATTGTTTTTGTTTGTTTTATTTTTGTCTTATCTCAAAAAATTGAGCCTACTTTTTAATAAATATATTTAGAGTTCAAATGTTTTTTTGTCACATTAACCCACCATCTATTTAATTACTTATGTTTATATATACAGGGTGAGGCAGAAGGGATGGACCAAACTCTAGGAGTTCATTCTTCACCTGAAAATAATTGCAAAAATTCATCAAATTTTCACTTGTCCTTAGACGAGGTATTGAAGATTTTTTCAATTATTTTTGGGTATAGAATATACTTAATTGTGGTCCGTTCCTCCAAAATCACTCTGTATATATTAGAAGAGATCAGTATTAGCCAGATAAACGTGATCACTAGTCTCATATGACGAGATTGCTAGCTTTATATGACAAGATTACTAGTTTCATATGACAAGAATACTAGTTTCATATGACGAGGCTACTAGATTTATTTGACAAGATTATAAGTTTTATATGACAAGATTCTCAGCTTAATATGACAAGACTATTACCTTCATCTGATAGGAATACTGGGGCCAAATCTTGGTTACCTAATTCTATTCGACTAGATTCCCAATTTCACATGCTCGAGTTACTACATTGGTAAAACGGGGTTTCTAACTTAATATGCCGGTTATTTGGGAATATATGGAAGTAGTTTAGTTCTAAGATACCAGAGTATCTGATCGTCTAGGCCGGTTATTTAGGAGTATATGAAAGTAGTTTAGTTCCAGGATACCAAAGCCTATTTGGAACAGGTGACTCCGTCGGATTATTTTAGAAGTGCGTTCTTCTGTCACGCCGGGTATATGAATTTCAGCTAATAAGTATATGAATTTCGTATACTAAGTATAGGATTTTTTTTCCGTGTACTTAATCTGCAATTCTTTCGTTAGCCGAGGTTCGTAGAGTCTCGGTTTCGATCGGTTTGCCGGGGACGTTATTTAAAGAACAGAGTCGGACTCCAAGAGTTAAATGAAATAGCAAATTTTAATTCAAACCAAACGAAGTAATTTTTAGAAGTAGTTTTAGTTTTTGAAATATATACAGTGTGTCCCAAAAATAAAATTCTTGGAAGATGTATACGGTATGTCTCAAGCTGGGTTTTTTAGGAATACATTTTCTAAATAGTTGGTATATAATATTTGTCTTTAAAAGATTTTTCCTTTTCAGAAAATCTCTTAGTTTATACCAGTAAATGTCCCAAAAAAAACTTATTGTGAGATATATACAGTATGTCCCAAAAATGAAAATTCTTCCAAGTTGTATACAGTATGCCACAAAAATGAAAAATCTTATAACAGCATGTCAAAAAAATACAAATTCTTGTAAAATGTATATAGTATGTCCCAAAAATGAAAATTTTTATAACAGCATGTCCCAAAAATTGAAATTTTTGTAATATGTATACAATATGTCCCAAAAATAAAAATCCTATTAGTGGTATACAGTATGCCACAAAAATTAAAATTCTTATAACAGCATGTCCCAAAAATAGAAATTTTTGTAAGATGTATACACTATGTCCCAAAAATGAAAATCCTATTAAGTAGTGGTATACAGTATGCCACAAAAATGAAAATTCTTATAACAGCATGTCCCAAAAATAAAAATTCTTGTATGATGTATACAGTATGTCCGAAAAATGAAAATTATTGTAAGTTGTATACAGTATGCCACAAAAATGAAAATTCTTATAACAGCATGTCCCAAAAATTGAAATTTTTGTAAGATATATACAGTATGTCCCAAAAATGAAAATCCTTTTAGTGGTATACAGTATGCCACAAAAGTGAAAATTCTTATAATAGCAAGTCCCAAAAATGAAAATTCTTGTAAGATATATACAGTATGTCCCAAAAATGAAAATCCTATTAGTGGTATACAGTATGCCACAAAAATGAAAATTCTTATAATAGCAAGTCCCAAAAATGAAAATTCTTGTAAGATATATACAGTATGTCCCAAAAATGAAAATCCTTTTAGTGGTATACAGTATGCCACAAAAGTGAAAATTCTTATAATAGCAAGTCCCAAAAATGAAAATTCTTGTAAGATATATACAGTATGTCCCAAAAATGAAAATCCTATTAGTGGTATAGAGTATGCCACAAAAATGAAAATTCTTATAACAGCATGTCCCATAAATTGAAATTTTTGTAAGATGGATACAATATGTCCCAAAAATGAAAATCCTATTAGTAGTGGTATACTGTATGCCACAAAAATGAAAATTCTTATAACAGCATGTCCCAAAAATGAAAATTCTTATAACAACATGTCCCAAAAATGAAAATTCTTGTAAGATATATACAGTATATCGCAAAAATGAAAATTATTATATACAGTATGTCCTAAAAATAAAAAGTCCTGTAAGATCTATACAGTGTAAAAAAAATTATTGTCAAATGTATACAGTTTGTCTCAAAAATGAAAATTCTTGCAAAGTTGTATACAATATGCCACAAAAAATTAAAAAATTTTCTATTTTCTATTCGTCATTTAGATTCTTCTTTCTTTTCTTAAGAAAATATCGTTTATTCCATACTCTCCATTAAAAAGAAAAATTTTAAAAAATCCACAAATAACACCGCGAAACTAACGGTACTAAAAATAATCTCAACAATAATGGGTTTGAAAAATTCTTGAGTCCGTATTTTAAAAGTCGACACAAAACACCGGGATTGAAGCGCTGTTAAATAAAATGTTTACGTGAATCGCCTCGGTCGCTTAAGAGCGGAGGTACAAATTTCAGAAACTCTCGCACCGATTTGGCGTTTGTATCCCACGTTAATTTTACTTCGAGCGAGAGCTGACGTAGAAAACTACAACATATACAGCCAATATGCAACCGATGAGATTTAGAGTGAATGTTTGAATATTACAGTAACGTACCTACTCAATCTGTGTGGCGATATTATGTAGACAAATTGCAAAAACCCAAAATCGGAGTATAACTTTATAAGACATTAATATTATTGTCCATGACGAATTTATACATAATAAATCAAAATTTACGACATTCTCAATTGGTCAAGACAAAAAAATTAGGTTTGGCTTCTATAGTAAATAGAAACATCGTTTTTGTTTTATCCGAAAGCTCTGTTTTTTGTCTCTGTAATAGCAATTCAACATTGTTAATTTTTTTTTCTCAAAAAATTTAAAAGAACCAAAAAACTTGAGAGGTACACAATTTAGTTCAATTTTTCAATTGTACACACCGTACAATCTCCCTTATTTGATATATTAACCTACACTTTGTTTTACACCAAAAACTGCAGAATTCAATTGTCTTAATTTTGTGTGGATTATATATGGAAATCCGAAATACAGTTTTTGAGATTCAGCCATTTATACAGTTGCGCGCTTGATTTACGTAGAATGTTATTCTTGCATTTAGTGGTTCGCGTTTGCATGTGCACGCATATCAAGCATAACTTTTTTGTCTCAGACATTTTATCGGATATTAGAAGATTGTTAATGGCAATATTTCATTCTAAATGCAGACTAATGTAACTTGTAGAACCTTTTTATATACCCAACGTGCTCTAGTATTATGTTTACGTTTAGACTGTGAGAAATTCAATCAGCATACACACATTCTTTGAAAAAAATATATTTCGTATTTTATTTTTAACTGTTAATATAGTCAGCAGGTACTTTTTGCCTGTAGATGATTTTTGACAAAATTCAAGAGCCGCTTGCAAAAATTGCAAAAGTTATAAACAATTATCTGAGAAAAATGGGGTTTGTTTTTTTTGAAAATACTTATCTCAAAAACTATTTGACATTTTTAAAATTGGAAAAGACATTCAAAAAGAGGAGGAAATTTCACAAAAAAAATTATACCTTCCGGAACTGTAACACCAATATTTACAGTTTTCTCAGACGGTTAAAAATACGTCCGAAAACGGGGATTCCGGCTTGCGTAAGTGCCGCCCACTTTAGACCTTTAATGAATAATTATTATTTAAACTCATTAAATATGAAAATAATAAATTGAAAAAATTCAGGCATCTACTGAATAGATTTATGAACAATAATACGCGGTCAAAAAATTTTTAACGCGATTTTTCTATTAATTATGCATTAATTAACAAATTTTTCCTACTTGAACTTGGATATTGTAAGTGCGACAATTGTTAAATAACAAATCTGAGATTTTTTCCTTTTTTGGACCTATTTTTGAAAGGTCTCAGAAAAGATTCCCGTTGGAAAAATTAAAAAATTGTTATTTTTCACTTCGTTATTTACTTGGGTTAAAAATTAAAAAGCTTGATTAATCATTAAAAAAAATTTTTTTTTTCATATTACCATTGATCGGTTTTTTTTATGATCAGAAGTCACATGAACATGATTTTTAATTTTTTTTATTTCATATTGTTTATAAAATTGTTATAAACAAATTCGTTGTTTATAAGTTAATTCAATTTTTTTTAGAAACATAATCTTTGATGCAAATTTTGATTTTTTCTAAAAAAATCGTTCCTTCAAAAATTTTTTTATTCCTTAAAAACGTATTTGTTACTTACCAATTTTATTCTACCATATAAATAAATTATTTTTCTCAAAAAATAACACATGGTTGTTTTTGTTTCATTATGTAGAAATAAAAATATATAGAAAAAATGTAATTATTTAAAACAAATTGTTTATTAAATAAACAATGAAAATATAAATAAAAACAATTTTTTTTAGTTATCAAAGGGCAAGATAAATTATGATTAAAAAAAGTGATTCCTTAATAGTAATAGTAGTAGAAAAAAAATTTTAATTAAAAATTACATTATTAAGCAACAAAAAAATTTTTCTAGGAACGATTTTTTTTAATTCAGACTTTGCATTAAAGATTATGTTTCAAACAAAAATTTAAATTATCTTATAACAATTTTGTAAACAATAGGAAATAATTTTTTTTTAAAATCATTTTCATGTGACTTCTGATCATAAATTTCACTTTCCGAACACACCTAGTAATGTAATTAGTTTTTCTGCAACATCAAAATACAATAATAAAGTTAGTTTAAAAAAATTAAAAAAGTAAAATTTTTGTCAAATTTTTTTTTAACTTTTAACTTTTGGCTATAACTTCTACAATATTATTTTAAAATTATAAAATATTTCACACATAATGTACTTTTTCGATTTAACAAAAGGACAAAAAAATTAAAAAAAAATTGGATAACAATTACAATTTTAAATTCGAATAAAATAAAATATATTCTTAATTTAGAGCTTTGTATTACCTTTCGAATGGTACAAATACTATTTTAATAACTTTAATATTTTTAAAGTTATTCAATTTCTCTTTAAATTTATATTAAAATTCAAAAGTTTTTCGAAATTTTTTTACGAATTCTACAATTTTTTTATTAAAATTTTGAAAAAAATCAATATTATCGAATTTTTACTACAAATTTAATGGCGTTTTTTTCCAAATTTTTAATATTTAATATTAACCTTAAAAAAATAAAACCTTTTTTGAATAATTTTAAAATCAATAAATAAATAATATCCCATTGAATTTTATTCAAATTGGGTAACAGACCTTTTTTTAGGTTTTTGGATCAAAATATATTAATAAAGTTAATTTAAAAAAGTTAAAAAAATCTTCTTTTTTTTACATTTTTGATCATAACTTTTACAAATATTATTTTAAAATTATGAAATAATTTACACATATATTACTTTTCGATTCTTTTTAGATGTACTATTTACTTTTTCATTTATTTTATACTTTTTGATAACACAAAATTACAAAAAATTTAAAAAAATTCTTTATTTTGGCTATATTAATTACAATTCTAAATTCGAAGATAGTAAAATACATTGTGAATTTAGAGTTTTATATCATCTTTCGAATGGTAAAAATCCCATTGTCATATCTTTAATATTTTAAAAGTTATTCAATTTAGTTTAAAATTTGTAATTTTTTTGATCCATTATTTTAAAAATTCATCAATTTTTTTAATAAAATTTTGAAAAAAATCGCAGTTATAAAGTTTTTTAATACAAATTTAATTGCATTTTTTTTTAAATTTGTAATATTAAAATTTATCTAAACCAATTAATTTAATAAGATAAAAAATATTTAGAATTAAAATAAAAAATATCGGCTAAACCATGCGGGATTCCAAAACAAGGCGAGAACAAATTTTGTAGGAAATTTTGAATTCTACAATTTCGATTTCCTATAATTTTTCAAAAAAAAAAATCCGCTTGCCAACATTGTATATAACACACTGCTACAATTATGATCTCTTAAAATAATGTGTGAAATCTATTAGGAATTCTGGAAAAATTATGATAAAAAACTTGTAGAGAATTTAATGCCCTACAACTTTGCACTGAAACATTTTGCACTAAAGTGCATAATTTATCTTCAAAATTAAAAAAAAAGGTGAAAATCCTAAATGTATATTTATTCGCCTTCTAGCGGCGAAACTATGAGGAATTCGAAAAAAAGTTAAATACAAAAGTTAAAGAAAATTTGATGCTTTACAACTTTGCACTAGAACATTTTGCACTAAAATACATTGCTTGTACTCAAAATCAAGAAAAACCGGGGGAAACCTACATGTACATTTTTTACGCGACCTCTAGTGACGCAACTATTGGAAATTATGGAAAAAGTTTAAGACACAAAGTTGTAGAGAATTTTATGCTCTAAAACTTTGTACTACAACATTTTGTACTAAAGTGTACTGTTTGTCCTTAAAATTTAAAAAATCTACTTTATGCACTTCTGTAAACAGAGAAAATACAAATATTTAATATCTTTTGTGTACATAAATTTGGGAGTTCCATTAAATGTTACAATATAATATTAGTAATTTTTTTTATTTATTTTCTTCCGTCATTTATTTATTCATGTTTATGCTATATTTCTTATGCAAGCTACCAAAGGAGTTAAAAAGATCCAAAATAATATGTAAACAAAAAGCCACTTCGTTTAAAATCTAATCTGATTTATTATGTTTATATTAATAACAAGATAAGCTCCATTAGAAAACTATAATGGGCACAAATTGGTCCTGAGTCCGTAGAAACTGTTTGTTTTAAACGACGTCGACGGCTATATTGTGCGAGTAAGAAAGCAAATCTCATAGGAGCTTCAAAAATACCATTTTTATAATCAAAATCCTGAAAAATCTACTGAATATTTTTGAATCAAATTTTTTTTAAATGATTTCTTAACCTGTTCTTAAGCTCGGAAAGTCCCTGAGATTGTATAAAAATATTCTGTTGGATGTTTTTTACGAACTATCAATTTTCATTAATTTTCATATGCTAATATTTTCAAAAACTAAATATTTTCAGGATTCTTAATAACTTTCCTGCATCCGTAGTGACCTAAATTTTAACTGACCGTTTGAATTTTTCAAAAATATTGTCCCGTTTTTCTGGGATTTTGTTTCTACGATTACATTGGAAAGGCATATGCTACAGAAAGTGTACCTCCGCTCTTAAAAAATTGTGGTGGGAGTCTCACAGGAGAAATTTCGCCTTTATCTGAGATACGGTGCACGAAGCAATTGCTCTTAAATCATTTTTTATAGATAAATAGTCTTTTTCTAAAGTAATGTGCAGTTGAAATTATTACTGAATGATTTTAATAATTTTAAAGTGTACTCATATACTCATATAAGCCATGTACATATCTGAATTAAACATTTTATATAAAATCTTACCGTTTTCCATATAGACCCACGCGTATAGGGTGCGTCACCCTGTATATAGTTTTTTTGTCTGAAGTAATACTCCTGACCGGTTATAGGGAAAATCCAAGTTATTCGCTTTACGCTACGTCAATTTGAAAAAAACTTAAAATACCCCAATCAGGTATCTTTTATTAATGACTAATAAGTTATTACGTTGGGATTTATTTACCTTAGCAGGTCAGGCGAATCGCAACTATTTATTTCCATCTAACATGTGGTCTGGCGAAACGCTACTAAAGCCTACTAAATTTTTACGTCAGGCGAAACGGGAATATACCGAAATTAAATAGGTCAACTAGTCTTATTTGAAGCATTTTCCAGAATAATGTCAAGAAAGTTGAGAAAAAAATAAAATATAAAAAAAAGATATTTTTCGAAATTAAATTCCGAAAATCTCGGAAACGAGGGGTAGTATCCAAAAATAGCAAGAGTACTTTTTTGCGGTACATGCAAAGATCCATGAAAAGCTTTATCCATTTTCATTCAATTTTGATAGGATTTGAAATACTTCGAAAATTATCCAAAATTACCAGTTGAATTTTCGAATTTTTTCAGGAAATGTCAGTCTTAAATAGTTCCTAAAAGAAAAATATAAGCATAGTCGACGACGTTTCAACATGTGTGCAAAAAATGTCCATGCGGAAAAACCGGGAAACCGGGTAGGGGGGATAGTCGTCGCATTTACTACAACCTTGTGGTTAGTTGCTTGTTATATTCGTTTTGATAAAATCTAAACGAATTTACAAAAGAACTACAATAGGACCGTAATTATAAACTGTTGTCACTGATGATGTTGGTTATTTGATGGTGGCCATGAAGATACGAAACGTCGTGTCGAAGATTTATTAGTACTATTGTAGAAAATTTGAGATACTTTCTTTTTGCATTTTTTGATGTCTTTTAATAAAAATTCTATGCGTAAAAACAAACTTGAAGAGAGCGAAAGTCCCTATAGATTTTTTTTCGACTAATGTAATGTTCTCCAAAACAGTTTTTGCCCATTTAATCGTCTGTATCTACCATGGTTTAGAATATAGCAATGTTAGCACATAATAGAAGAAACAACGGCTTGTATAGGAAATATTTTCATGTCAAAAATAATAAATTTCTGAAACAATTTTTGACAAAAAAAAAGATCGAATATCAATCATGGACAGAATAAATACCCACTGTGATGAACCCCCCCCCCCCCCCCCCAATTCCCCACTGTGATGAACCAACCCCCCCCCACTCCCCACTGTGATGAACCAAACCCCCCCCCCCACTCACCACCGGTAAATCAGATTAAAATTTTTTCGGCAATTTTAATGGTATTTTGTATTTCGTTTTATTGAATTAATTTTTTAGGAATTTTAGAGAGATAGCTAAAACCGATTATATTTAATTTGTTTTGGTTCTTCCTAGACTTTGTTGTTTTTCTTAAGCCACTTGAACTGTCTGGATTTACATATTCAAAACGCATTATTTTTAATTATATTTTATTTCATCTTCATTTACACTTTTAGATGTCTGTGTTTATACAAAAACAAATAGTACAAGGTACAGGATTATTTATTATAAATGTCCCAGCCCTTACCATAGTTATTATTGCATAAACAAAAAATTTTTTGAAATAAATGTTGTGTGGTTATAAACTAATTTTATTATAACGTTAACAAAACTACAGTGGCGTGCGTAGGTTAGGGGACACAAGAAAAATTTTCATTTTTTTAAATGTATATTATTGAATTTTTGAGATGTTTTTCTTCTGATTTCAAAAATATACCATATCATATCCCTCTCTTACACCGTTCTTAAGATATTAAAATATAAATATAGTAAATTAAACTTGTTGCTATAAATATTGAAAAGTTAATATTATCAAAGAAAGCTATGAAAATCACAACTGTCATATTTTTTAAATGTCATATCTTTATTGAAACATTCAAAATGGTTTACAGTGTAGAAGAAAGAATTATTTATTTGTTTATGCAATAATAACTATGGTAAGGGCTGGGACATTTATAATGAATAACCATGTACCACAGAACATCATGAAGAAAAATGTTAATTCAAACTCGGCATAAAAACGTGGTTGAAAGAAGGAGTGCAGGGTTGCCAATTTGTGAGCAATTGCTCACATTTGTGAGTAATTTCACTAGTCTGTGGGTAATTTTGTGAGTAAAAGGCAGCTGTGAGTAAAATGTGAGTGATCGGAAGGTCACCGTATATTTTTTTTTGGTAATGGTAGTTTGGAAAAACTGTGATCTAGTTTCATAAATTATTAAAGTATCAAAAATCTTACTTTAGACATAATAAGTGGTTAAATGATTCGTGTGTTTGATATAACGTACAATACTTAAATTTATTATATTTTTACTTGTTGACAAAAAAAAACTAATCTTTTTTATCCGTGTTTTTAGCTATACTGGTTGGAAAGATCCCAACAGTTTTGTATCTAATATTTTATTAACTTGTAATACCTGTTTTTATTTTTGTAAGATGGCGAAGGCGCAGATATAACGATGCACCCGTTTTGATTTTGAACGTGTTGGGCTAAAATGAAAAAAAATCTCATGTTTTCCATAGCATCACAGTAACACTTAAACTAAGCCAAGCAGCACCAACTTTTGATGCTTGGGAACATTGAACAATCACAGTTGTAAAATAAAATCCAACAAAGAAATGGGCAACTACGAACTGCCCCACGCTACCTAAATTTTATTGGGATCAGTTTTAAAGTAGGATTAAGAGCGACTACGAACTGCCCCACGCTACCTATAAGAGCGAAAATTTGAAATTATTAAATAATGAAACTATCACAATTTATTATAACAATAAAGTTTATTTATAAATCTAAATGAACTTATATACAATAACAATAATTACAATACAATAACTACCTAAAGAATAACAACGCTTAATTCTAATATCTGACTATAGTGATTCAAATAGTATGAATACAGTATACACTATATTTTTGTTCAGTAAAACTTAGCTGCATAATAATTGCAAACTGACTTAATAAAGTCTAATTTACCAATGTTTTGATTAACGTAATATTCAATTAGCCTATTTTCAATAAAATCGACTTTTCTTTTTGCCGTTTTATCAAGTTTTTTTTTCGAATCTATGTGCAGTGTTAATTTTCACATATATTTCTGCTTGAAAATTTAACAAAATGTCTGTAAATTTAAATATGTATGGATGTGATTTATAAAAACATTCATTAAATTTCCAGTGAAATGATTCACATACGTTTGTGGTGTATACAAGAGATGATGAATTTGAAGCCCACATGTAAGGTGGAAATGTAGATTCTTCCGTTAAATAATTATCGACTAGATAATCACAAAATTGCAAAACTCGGTCATCTTCTGGCATAATATCAAAAAGTTCATCAGAAAAAAGTCACCAACTTCATTTGGATCTAAATAAGGAATGCCGAAAAACAATTTTAAATATTTTTATATCAGTTTGATTTTTATATTCCGAGTACAAACCTAAATTTTGAATTTTCCTAAACCAATTTTGTGTTAGATGAAATTTGCAACAAAAAATAATAATGTCGGGCCACACTAACTTGGCTGCATTTTGAATGGCTATTTCAAAATCAGAAATGATTCGCTTCGGTTTGAAATTCAAATTAAAATTTGTACATATTGTTATTAATTTATCAAAAGTATTTTTGTACGATTTTTTAACAAACAAAACACTAGAGGAACATAAAATCCATTTTTGTAGCCATGTATAGTGAACATCTGACAAAAATATTTAGATGAATTAAAAATATTTGTTTTTAAATTTCCGGTCATTAAAACTTAATCCCCAACCTTCTTGCCGATGGGGCAGTAAGTACTTGGGATTAAGGTGTACAGGTAGTTCCGTGGGGCAGTTAGTATAGACCGAAAGAAATTGTGGTATTAATAAAAATAACGAATACATAATTTAATAGAAGATACGATTCAAGGGCGTAAATGTGGGGGGTAAAGGGAGTAATTACCCTCCCTCCAGGAATACCAAAAAAATATCAAGAAAAGAAGAAATAAAATACGTGAAATGTGAAAACGGACGCAATGGAAAATTTAAGTCAAAAACTACTAAAAAAATCTGATGTGGCCACCACATGACCTCTCGCCATTTTTGAATCAAAAATTTACAGGTTGACAAAAAAAAGTATGAAAAAAAATTATATTTTTGTAAATCTGGCAACAATGGCAAAAGTTTCGAAAATTTTAATGAGATGAAAATAAACTATAGGGTATACAAAATAGATGTGTAAAACTTTATTGCCGTTTTGTATAATAATGGCGTCATAACCCATAGCAACTTCCACTTCCGGTTGTGCGATTGGCACCCAAATCTAATCAGATCTAATCTAGGGTATCAGAATCATGTATGCAAAATTTCAAATTTTTTCATTCAGTAGTTTTTGAGTTATCGTTACTACAACATCCATCCAAACACACACACACACACACACTAACACACTAACACACACACACTAACACACACACACACACTAACACACACACACTAACACACACACACACAGACATCATCGCGAAAATATTAAAATCGTATTCTAGGGACCCTAAAACGTGTTTATTCATTGAAAACTCACTACCCAATTTTTAGCATGATTCCTATACCTCTCTTATCTGAAGGGCGAGAGGTAAAAACATCGTCATTTTTGAATGGGAATGGATTACTACTGGTACAAACTAGCGGGAAAGTATTGTGGTGTTGGCTCCAATTTTTATATTTTGTTATATTATCAGACTGGTATTAACAAGCATACATTTGTCGCAAATATTTTTGTTGGATTTTAAAATACAACGCACAACGCAAATTTTTATTGATGTGGATCCACCTTTAGGAGGTCACACCACTTATGGTAAAACCGTAAAAATAATAAACTCGTAAATAAAGAAACCAGCGGCATCACACTCTAAATCTTATACTCGTTATGCGTTTTAAATAAAATATTAGAAACAAGAAACCGTTGCAAACTATAATATTCTTGGAATGATGGTCACTTCAACCCTAGATTATATCCTTATCAACCCAATAAAATTGTCGTTAACTACGAATGTTTCAGCTTTTACAAAATTTGGGTTTTCCCTTCTGCCATAATTCGAAAAGACCCTTTTGAATAGTTAAAAACAAATCAACCTAATTGTGTTCTTGAAATCAAAGTCGCTTCTAAGTAAAAATATTTTGTGTGTTTTTTTTATTAAATATTTTATTATATTTTGTAAATAAAATAATAAAAAATCTGATGTGGCCAGCACATGACCTCTCGCCATTTTTGAATCAAAAATTTACAGGTTGATACAAAAAAGTATGAAAAAAAATTATATTTTTGTAAATCTGGCAACAATGGCAAAAGTTTCGAAAATTTTAATGAGATGAAAATAAACTATAGGGTATACAAAATATATGTGTAAAACTTTATTGCCGTTTTGTATAATAATGGCGTCATCACCCATAGCAACTGCCACTTCCGGTTGTGCGATTGGCACCAAAATCTAATCAGATCTAATCTAGGGTATCAGAATCCTGTATGCAAAATTTCAAATTTTTTTATTCAGTAGTTTTTGAGTTATCGTTACTACAACATCCATCCAAACACACACACTAACACACACACACACACTAACACACACACACACACACTAACACACACACACACACACTAACACACACACACACACTAACACACACACACACAGACATCATCGCGAAAATATTAAAATCGTATTCTAGGGACCCCAAAACGTGTTTATCCATTGAAAACTCACTACCCAATTTTTAGCATGATTCCTATACCTCTCTTATCTGAAGGGCGAGAGGTAAAAATAGTTTTCGTGTTTGCAAAATGGTTTACATATTTTCCTATATTTTCCCTGCATATTTTTGTGAAAATCAAGAATTGTTTTATTTATAAAATTAATATATTTCTCTATTAATGCATGCATAAATAAGTGTTGTTGTTTTTGAATAATAATGTTTTTAAACTAATTAGCGGTTTTTTGAAATATTGTTTGCAGCATTGTTTCATTTTAAATAAAATCAATTTTGCAAATGTAAAGAGATATTAGAAACGTTATTATCGTATATACAAAAAAAATGTTTTGTTTGACAATGATTTAATGTTGTTAAAATTCCATCAAAAACATTATATATACTAATTCCAAAATGATTAAAAAATAGAATTAAACAAACATTATAAATGGTTTACGGGACAAAATGATTAGACTTAAAAAAATACCTTGAACAAATTCATGTACATCACTGAATTTTAATAAAATTTTATTATTTTGACACCGGTGTGAACTTATAGCCTTATATGTATACTTACTGTATTATCTATTGTTTTTACCTCTCGCCCTTCAGATAAGAGAGGTATAGGAATCATGCTAAAAATTGGGTAGTGAGTTTTCAATGGATAAACACGTTTTAGGGTCCCTAGAATACGATTTTAATATTTTCGCGATGATGTCTCTCTGTGTGTGTGTGTGTGTTAGTGTGTGTGTGTTAGTGTGTGTGTGTGTGTTAGTGTGTGTGTGTGTGTTTGGATGGATGTTGTAGTAACGATAACTCAAAAACTACTGAATAAAAAAATTTGAAATTTTGCATACAGAATTCTGATACCCTAGATTAGATCTGATTAGATTTTGGTGCTAATCGGACAACCGGAAGTGGCAGTTGCTATGGGTGATGACGCCATTATTATACAAAACGGCAATAAAGTTTTACACATATATTTTGTATACCCTATAGTTTATTTTCATCTTATTAAAATTTTCGAAACTTTTGCCATTGTTGCCAGATTTACAAAAAAATAATTTTTTTTCATACTTTTTTGTGTCAACCTGTAAATTTTTGATTCAAAAATGGCGAGAGGTCATGTGCTGGCCACATCAGATTTTTTACCTCTCGCCCTTCAGATAAGAGAGGTATAGGAATCATGCTAAAAATTGGGTAGTGAGTTTTCAATGAATAAACACGTTTTAGGGTCCCTAGAATACGATTTTAATATTTTCGCGATGATGTCTGTGTGTGTGTGTGTTAGTGTGTGTGTTTGGATGGATGTTGTAGTAACGATAACTCAAAAACTACTGAATTAAAAAACTTTAAATTTTGCATACACGATTCTTATACCCTAGATTAGATCTGATTAGATTTTGGTGTCAATCGGACAACCGGAAGAGGCAGTTGCTATGGGTGATGACGCCATTATTATACAAAACGGCAATAAAGTTTTACACATATATTTTGTATACCCTACAGTTTATTTTCATCGCATTAAAATTTTCGAAACTTTTGCCATTGTTGCCAGATTTACAAAAAAGTAAATTTTTTTCATACTTTTTTGTGCCACCGTGTAAATTTTTGATTCAAACATGGCGAGAGGTCATGTGGTGGCCACATCAGATTTTTTTATTGTGTTATTGGATTTTTCTTCTTAAAAATATTGTGAAATAATTTGTTTTTCTTTTCACTGTGTAGGTATATGTTATGCAAAAAAATTTAACAAGTTTACAATAAATAAACGGCCGATATTATTTATGTAATTTTAATTTAAATATGCCAAAAAGGATGACCGGCCAAATGAAACTTTTTTATTTAACGGCCGAAATGGGAACGGACGAAGTGGTACTAAACCGATTTAAATCATGATCATATTAAGATGTCAGTAAAGAATCAGTTAAAATAAAAATAATAAAAAAAATCAGTTAACTTGCATATTTATAGGATATAATAATTAAATGCCGTTTGAACATCTACTTAAAGCAGGGTTTACGATTTCGGTTGAGAGAACATGAAGCAGGCTCTGATTAAACCGATTAGCGTGGGGCATACATGAGGGTGGAGCCCTTTTAGGCACAGCGGCCAGTTTTACCCGAATTTAATCTTTTGTCCCTTCTAAAGGTGAAGGCTTTCTGGACGCGAAAGCGGGATTAAGGGTTCTAGGAAAATGAAATTTAAATATTAAATATTTTTGTAATTTCTTGAATTGTGGATAATTCCTAGATACAATTTAAATAAAATTATTGTTAAATTATTGGTTTTATGAATGGGGTTATATTATTTCATTACTCTAATACTGTTAATCGGTTATATTCAAATTTATCTTTGTTATTCTAGTTAAATACATATGTGAAATTAAATAGTAGGCATATACCTAGCAAACTTAAAAACTCTTGTAGTTTTAAGTTCGTAAATCATAAGCGAGTTATCAACTTTGTTATAAAATAAAGAGGGCACTACCTACACTCTATTGGATGAAAAAAAGTATATTTTTTTTTATCTTCATCTTGTTTAAATTTTTTTAAGTTTTTATGATACACCCTGTAAATCTGAACAAAACGATATACTTATTTTAATAGAATAAATTCAACCCATTCAGAGATATAATTTTTACCTCTCGCCCTTCAGATAAGAGAGGTATAGGAATCATGCTAAAAATTGGGTAGTTAGTTTTCAATGGATAAACACGTTTTGGGGTCCCTAGAATACGATTTTAATATTTTCGCGATGATGTCTGTGTGTGTGTGTGTTAGTGTGTGTGTGTGTTAGTGTGTGTGTGTGTGTTAGTGTGTGTGTGTGTTAGTGTGTGTGTGTTAGTGTGTGTGTGTGTTAGTGTGTGTGTGTGTGTGTGTTTGGATGGATGTTGTAGTAACGATAACTCAAAAACTACTGAATAAAAAAATTTGAAATTTTGCATACAGGATTCTGATACCCTAGATTAGATCTGATTAGATTTTGGTGCCAATCGCACAACCAGAAGTGGCAGTTGCTATGGGTGATGACGCCATTATTATACAAAACGGCAATAAAGTTTTACACATATATTTTGTATACCCTATAGTTTATTTTCATCTCATTAAAATTTTCGAAACTTTTGCCATTGTTGCCAGATTTACAAAAATATAATTTTTTTTCATACTTTTTTGTGCCAACCTGTAAATTTTTGATTCAAAAATGGCGAGAGGTCATGTGCTGGCCACATCAGATTTTTTTAAATGTTCTAGCTACAGTATTTATTTAGTTTACTTTACAATGTTTCAACATGGTAGGGTTGAAAACTAAAATGTACAGCTGTCAAATAATATTTAAGTTAATGACTGCAGTGTTAATTTTGTTTTCACCAAATTCCATCTAAAGTAGGTAACTTTAACACCCTGTATCTCAGTAGTAGATAATATTTGACCTAGTATCACCATTCAAATGTGACCAAATTTATTTACTAACAATTAAAAGAAAACATATTTCAGAGCAAAAACCCTCAAAAATGACTAAAATTGACAAACTTTGAATGGCGATATCTTGGTTACCTTTAGTCGTACAAAACTTAAAAAAAAAACATTGCTTGGTTTTTTCAAAATCTTCTTTTCTACAAACATTTATATAAGTATTCCTATAATGCGGCAAAACAAAAGTTAAGAACGAATTACTAAAAAACAAAACGTAAATAAACGTAAATTTTTAGTATGGTTTTTCGATTGATTTTAGTACTAAAAATCTGATGTGGCCAGCACATGACCTCTCGCCATTTTTGAATCAAAAATTTACAGGTTGACACAAAAAAAAGTATGAAAAAAAATTATTTTTTTGTAAATCTGGCAACAATGGCAAAAGTTTCGAAAATTTTAATGAGATGAAAATAAACTATAGGGTATACAAAATATGTGTGTAAAACTTTATTGCCGTTTTATATAATAATGGCGTCATCGCCCATAGCAACTGCCACTTCCCGTAGTGCGATTGGCACCAAAATCTAATCAGATCTAATCTAGGGTATCAGAATGCTGTATGCAAAATTTCAATTTTTTTTATTCAGTACTTTTTGAGTTATCGTTACTACAACATCCATCCAAACACACACACACACACTAACACACACACACACTAACACACACACACACTAACACACACACACACACTAACACACACAAACACACACACACACACACACACACACACACACACACACACACACTAACACACACACAGACATCATCGCGAAAATATTAAAATCGTATTCTAGGGACCCTAAAACGTGTTTATTCATTGAAAACTCACTACCCAATTTTTAGCATGATTCCTATACCTCTCTTATCTGAAGGGCGAGAGGTAAAAATGGTAAAAAAAAGTATTTTCATGGCAAATTTGTTTTTCTACAAAAAAATATTCGTGTAGAAATTTCAAATTTTGTTTTGTTTTTGAGTTATTTTGATAAAACTAAAATAGAGACAATTTCGGTCAGCTCATTGAAAAAGAGGGTACTTCGTGATTTTATGATATTTAGGTGCCAAATTAACATATTAAACCATTAAATCCTTTAAACGTAATTGTTCCTTTCTATAAAAAAAAACTCTTAATTTTGAACATATTGAATGATCAGTAAACCCAATAAGCTAACAGTATCCAAGTAGCTCAGCTACAGACAGACGGTTTTAGTTGACTTGGGTCACTGAAAATTATAAAATTCGAAACCGTTTTACATCTATTGCTGAGGCAGACGGAAAGACGGACAAACGGACAGACAGACGGTTTCAGTTCCAAACCGTTCAAGAATTATCGCTGTGACAGACAGACAGACAGACAGACAGACAGACAGACAGAGAGACGGACGGACATTGTAAAGTCAATAAGTACCTCCGCATTGCTTCGCTACTTAATAAAATGTAGACCTGTGCAGTTTATGCAGAATGGCGTCACGAGTCGGCGAAAGCTTTTTAGTGAAACGCTGTGTTTAATATTGAACATCTACCGATTGAATATACTTATGAAACAAAAATTTTAACAGCTTATCTAGATGATCAAATTTTATTAAATACCATAAAAAATAACGAAAAAATAATATCGGTAACAAGCTCATTCGCATATATATTAAAATGGTTTGTTCGTATAATTTTGGTGCTGTTTTATTTATTGTATGGTTAAAAAGTGATAAGTAAGTGTCATATGTAAGTATGACAGTGTTACATTTTTACCCTATTCTATTTAATAGGTATCATTTATTATGTAGAGTTTATGATGGATTTTAAAGTGACTTTGTAAAACACCGTTAATTGACTGTAGGCCGAGTAAGGCATACGTGGATTCTGTAAGAGGAAATCGCGAGACAGAAATAATTCGCGTCGCGAGCACAGAGAATTTCTATATCTAATAAAAAAAATTTAATGGTATTTGTTTCGTCTTATTGGATTATTATTTTAAGAAACTTTTGAGAGATAACCAAAACCCATTATATTTAATGTGTTTTGATTCCCTTCGACTTTGTTGATTTTTTTAAACCTTTCGATATTTTCTCAAACCACTTGATCTGTCTGAGTGTAGATTGTCAAAACTCGTTATTTTTACCTCTCGCCCTTCAGATAAGAGAGGTATAGGAATCATGCTAAAAATTGGGTAGTGAGTTTTCAATGGATAAACACGTTTTGGGGTCCCTAGAATACGATTTTGATATTTTCGCGATGATGTCTGTGTGTGTGTGTGTTAGTGTGTGTGTGTGTGTGTGTTAGTTAGTGTGTGTGTGTGTGTGTTAGTGTGTGTGTGTTAGTGTGTGTGTGTTAGTGTGTGTGTGTTAGTGTGTGTGTGTTAGTGTGTGTGTGTTAGTGTGTGTGTGTGTGTGTCAGTGTGTGTGTGTGTGTGTGTGTGTTAGTGTGTGTGTGTGTGTTAGTGTGTGTGTGTGTGTGTTAGTGTGTGTGTGTGTGTGTTAGTGTGTGTGTGTGTGTTAGTGTGTGTGTGTTAGTGTGTGTGTGTTAGTGTGTGTGTTAGTGTGTGTGTGTTAGTGTGTGTGTGTTAGTGTGTGTGTGTGTGTGTGTGTTTGGATGGATGTTGTAGTAACGATAACTCAAAAACAACTGAATGAAAAAATTTGAAATTTTGCATACAGGATTCTGAGACCCTAGATTAGATCTGATTAGATTTTGGTGCCAATCGCACAACCGGAAGTGGCAGTTGTTATGGGTGATGATGCCATTATTATACAAAACGGCAAAAAAGTTTTACACATATATTTTGTATACCCTACAGTTTATTTTCATCTCATAAAAGTTTTCGAAACATTTGCCATTGTTGCCAGATTTACAAAAAAATAATTTTTTTTCATACTTTTTTGTGTCAACCTGTAAATTTTTGATTCAAAAATGGCGAGAGGTCATGTGTTGGCCACATCAAATTTTTATCTTTTTGAACGAGTAAATTTAATTTCGTGTCAGAAAGTTTTGTGTATAACATGTGTTAAGAACCGTTGCCTTTTGCAAAGGCCTTTCTAAGAAGGGCATCTTTTGTCCTATTGATTTATATATCCTGGTAAATATTTCTTAAGTGAATTATTAGAATGTATTGAATTTAAACGAAATAGACTTATTTTTCTGAAGTGTCTAAGAATTTATTACTTCCTTCATGTCAAATATAAATTACTAAGACCCCCTTGAATAAGGTACTGTTACAACAGGAATAAAAAAAAAATGAAAACAAGGTTATAAAAATAAAATTTAATGTGTTTATACATGATAGTTGAGTATAGATTTAATTTTGTTTTGACAAAAAAAGCAAAGTGGGTGTAAAAAAAATGAAGAAGGTTGTTGTTGAATGATAGAAAATTTTTGATAAAAACAATAAAGCAAAAAAATTAAGCATAAAATATTTAAAAAAAAATATTTAAGAAGTATTTCGGGAAAAGGGTCTAAAAGTAATAAAGAAAAATAGAAATATAAGAGAAGAATATAAAAGTTTAAAAAATGGATGTATAAACGAAAAAAGCGTGAAAGAAAATACAATGGTTGAGAAAGATGTTGGATTTATCAAGGGGACTGGAAAGAATTGAAAAAGCAAGATTAAGAAGAGTGATTTGTGGAATCAAATATTTATTTTATCAAAATTGAAGGAGTGATAATAAGATAAGTTTTTTTTAAATTTATATTTGGCTTATTGTTTTCTTTTTGTAAACCAAAAAGAAAAATCTGATGTGGCCAGCACATGACCTCTCGCCATTTTTGAATCAAAAATTTACAGGTTGACACAAAAAAGTAGGAAAAAAAATTATTTTTTTGTAAATCTGGCAACAATGGCAAAAGTTTCGAAAATTTTAATGAGATGAAAATAAAGTATGGGGTATCCAAAATATATGTGTAAAACGTTATTGCCGTTTTGTATAAAAATGGCGTCATTACCCATAGCAACTGCCACTTCCGGTTGTGCGATTTGCACCAAAATCTAATCAGATCTAATCTAGGGTATCAGAATCCTGTATGCAGAATTTCAATTTTTTTCATTCAGTAGTTTTTGAGTTATCGTTACTACAACATCCATCCAAACACACACACACACACAGACATCATCGCGAAAATATTAAAATCGTATTCTAGAGACCCTAAAACGTGTTTATCCATTGAAAACTCACTACCCAATTTTTAGCATGATTCCTATACCTCTCTTATCTGAAGGTCGAGAGGTAAAAAGTAACAGATCTGGTATTTTTTATGGTCAAAATTCCCACAAAAATATTTTGATCATTATACTGAATTTTGTCATAATTTCCCTTTATGATACTTGTTTGTATTAAAGGAGTGTGAAAGATATTAAAGTTTATTTATTAGTGTAATACATTTTTTTTTTGAATTGAACCCGCCCTGGGGAAATAGTAAAAAAAATCTGATGTGGCCAGCACATGACCTCTCGCCATTTTTGAATCAAAAATTTACAGGTTGACACAAAAAAGTATGAAAAAAAATTATTTTTGTAAATCTGGCAACAATGGCAAAAGTTTAGAAAATTTTAATGAGATGAAAATAAACTGTAGGGTATACAAAATATGTGTGTAAAACTTTATTGCCGTTTTCTATAATAATGGCGTCATCACCCATAGCAACTGCCACTTCCGGTTGTGCGATTGGCACCAAAATCTAATCAGATCTAATCTAGGGTATCAGAAGCCTGTATGCAAAATTTCAAATTTTTTTATTCAGTAGTTTTTGAGTTATCGTTACTACAACATCCATCCAAACACACACACACACACACACACACACACACACACACGCACTAACACACTAACACACACACACACTAACACACACACACACACACACACACATACACGCTTAATAATAATTGTGGAGACCGTGCATGGAGCGTAATTGTGGTGTCAACTAAAATATTGAAAGATGTAAATAGATATTTGAAAAATAAAAATTTGAATTTGATTCATTTAGTTTTACACTCCAAAGTAAAAAAGATATTAAAATTTTTTTATTGTGGCTACCGTCGTCATAAATATAGAAATTCCTTTCTTTTACACTCGATTACCAGTATTATTATTTTACCGACCATTTACCCACGTACTCCATTATTATTAATGTATAATATTTTACACACGTATGCCATTAATATTAAATTGTAGTATTTTACACATGTACGCCATTATTATTAATGTATAAATACTTTACCCATATGTATGCCTGTATTATCAATTTTTAAATATTTTACACAGTTATGTTATTATTATTATTGTATATTTACATATAGTTATTTTTTAGAATAACAGTCAGATTTGATTTAAAATATACATATTTTTAATTGTCTAAAATTATTTTTTTCTTTGAAACTTGAAAGTCAATTAAATTTACTGGCTAAGTTTGATTAATTTTATATGCGGTTAATGCGACTTTCAACGTAATTTAATCAATATCAATATATAAAAATTTTACACACTAACTGTCAGTAGATAGAACGTTCTTTAATTTTAACGGTTCTATAACTAATGACAATGACGTTTAGATTGTGACAATTGTATAAGAAATCAACTTGTAAAGTTTTATTCTAAACGTCATTGCCTTTACTTATTGAGTCTTTAAAGTTAAAGGACGTTCTATCTACTGACCGTAAGAGTTTTTCAATACTAATAGGAAATTACTGAAATAAAAAATCTATAAATAAACCCACAAATTCATTCATTATTAATGATGACCTTAAATTTTAAAGTTGCGATTAATTAAAGAGTTACATGATCGCTGATTTTAAGAAAAAAAATGTTCACCAAAAATTACAACTTATACATTTTAAAAATATTTGGTTTTTAAGCAGTATATTCTATTAAAGGTCATAGGAAACGATTTTCCAAGTTTCAAGAGTGCACATTTTATAAATAAAATGGCCGACTTCCGGTTCTACCAAAAATTCTACTAAATTTCATTTTTTAATGGGACACCCTGTATATTTTGTTTTTTGAATCTCCGGTTCAAATTAGACATGACAACTAGTAGCTATGGACACTTCTACGGTGGCGTGAGTATTTTGAAAGTGGGCTGTGAGAACATATAAATGCCAAAAAATGTCTTTTGGTCAATTTTTTTTAAATCTTATTATTTTGTCCATCTTAACGCTATGATGAAATGTCTCCATGGACTCAACTCAATTATGTTTAAGAGATATTGGCGGTCAAAGTTGGATAATTGTTTAAATAGGTCATTTTGTTTTAATTTCAATTTCATGAATTTTAAAGAAAATTTATCAGAGTATATTGAATTTGTTTTGTCATAAAATTGGTATTTAAAAGAGTAGGTTAATTGTATACAGGGTGTTGAAAATTTCAATGTACACTATTGGGATTTGGTTAACCGTTCTAGATACAAAGTTGGTTAAATAGGATAAAAGTTGCACATTATCAAGGAATTTGAAAAATTTTAGTATCAGGTCCGGTTTCCGAGATATTTGCTTAAAATCAAAATTGACGATTTTCGTTTTATTTAATTATCACGTTTATTTTGTATCCAACCATACCAAAATACAATCAAAACCGTTTAAGAACAAAGTGCTTTTCACCGAAAGTAAAATAAACGGGACACTGCGTTTTTTTAAAGATATGGATTATACTTCCAACATTAATACAACTAAGTACTAATTTTACTAATTTTAAGTAAAACAAAACGCTTTTGGAAACCGTCTCTGATTTTATTAATTTTAAAACGTCAATAAAGTCTTAAAAATATGCAACTTTTGTCTCATTTAAACGACCTCGTACCTATCTCTTTGTTGTAATTATAGATTTGTGTAGGTATGCATTTTTGTGATTAAATTGTGCTTTTTCCTAGATGCTAACTTTAAAAAAAAGCTAAGTTATTCAAGACGGCTTAAAAATATTCTGGAATAAAATGAACAGGACCGTACTTACAAAATTTCCCAAAGTACAGTCCATTGCCGAAATTTAATAAAAAAAAATTAAGTGTAATACATGGTTGGGTAGAGAAAAAAATGGATATTTCAATAAAATAAAAAGGACAGGTCCGTATTTAAAAAAAAATTAAAAGGTATTTGGTCTTCAACAAAAAAGATTCATAAAGTTTTCTTTCAAATTTAAAAATAAAGGTGATAACTAAAATCGTCAATTTTGGATTTTATCTAATATCTCGGAAACCGGACCTGATATTAAAATTTTTCAAAATCCAGTAAATTTGTTTTGGTAATATGCAACTTTTTTTCCCATTTAACCAACTTTGTATCTATAACGGTTAACGAAATCCCAATAGTGTATTTCTATAGCCTGAGTTTTGATAAATTCCTAATAACCTTAAAACAAACGGCCAGATTTATTAAAAAAAAGTATACCGGGTCATTCAGGAGGTCGGGCCAAGTTCATATCTTCAGAGCAAATAAATGGATTATTTTAAAATTTTGGTTGGTCAGTTTAGATTTAATTTAGAATTAAGTGACATAAAAATCCAAAATGGCGGACTTCCGGATTCTTTGAAATTGGCGTAAAACTGAATTTTTACATATTTGGATTCTACAAGTCGACTTACGTATTATTCATATTGAATTGGAAATTTGGAACGTTCGGTTTTCAACAATGTTGAATAATATCGATACCACTAACCAAAACTGGTTGATCAACTCCTGATGATGCTAACATAGTTAGCGAAACGTACGTAGAGTGTTTTAAAAATATTTGAAACACCCTGTAGACATATAAAAAATAATGCTTCTCAGACACAATATCTTTTACATCAAATTATAATAGTCAATGCGTTACTATTTTAATTACAAGTTTGTTACAACTACTGTTAAAGCATCGTATTTTAGGCGATTTTGAACAAAAAATAGATTTGGAAAGCCAGTTTTCGGTCTGTCGGTAAGTTTTTAAAACTAACTTAATGCAGTTTTTCTTTGAATAATGACCTGTAAAGCATATAATTTTTTTATAAAATCTGACGGAGAATATAAACTCAACACTAAATCATTTTATGACATGTAATCTGAGAACCATTTGAAACAGGGATTAATAATCCGACATGTAATCTGAGAACCAAATAAAAACAGGTAAAAATTACGAAATTTCCCAAAATTAGAAATTTCTTGAAATTATTATAACATTTTAATAGTATAAAGGGTTTTTAGGCTTACCTTATGTTTGCAAACATAATGAATTTAGTATATTACGAAAAATTACGAAATTTCCCAATATTTCAAATTTCTTGAAATTATTTTATGTCAATGGGTATAAACAGAGTATTTAGATATAAAATGAGTGAATTTGAGATTATAACAAATTATTAATTTTAAATCGGCATACAGATTCAAAAAAATTTTTTTTGAAAAGTGATGAAACATTTTTTACTTGCACAAATAGTAAATGCAGTGCGAAGATTTTAGAAGCACTACCTATACATTTTTTATCATTGTACACGAAATATTTTTTCTTGAATTTTATTATTTTTTAAATAACTCTGTATAAGTAATATGCTGTGGTGATAAAAATGAAAAAATAAATAAATGCTCAGTCTTTTTCTTAAATAAATCTGAATTTTGGTCCTCAGATTACATGCACCCAAATCTGACCGTTTGTTTTACAGTTATTCGGAATTTATCAAAACTCAGGTTTAATGGTTATAGTAATTTTAAATATAAATTAACTCCACTGACTTTTTGTTAAACCCTGCATAATTAATATATATTTTTAAATATCTAATTTATGACTAAATTCTTCCATAAATAAATTCAATATACTATACGACGAAGACGAAACTAAATTTTTAGTTTTACACTGACTTAAAGGCAAAAGGTTCAAACCAAAGACAAAGAGCGAATCAGTTTCCTAGGGATGAAGCGATGTTGCCGCCTTTAAATTAAAATAAATAGTACAAAAGCTATATGTAATATATGCAGTTTTTCTCACTCGCAATTAATGTACTTTCTTGTAATACTTATTTCAGACACATATTTTTTATTTATAATGGTTTATTTATTTAATAAAGAAAATTTTTGTAATATTTTAAATACCTCAGGTCAGACCGACTCTAGGTATCTTCAATTCAATCGTTTACAGGACTGCAGCATATGACAACACTGCTTAAATTATCAAATGCTCGGAAACTATGAAGTCCTTACTACTGGTTATAAACCATTTTAAAACCGAGCAATGGGATTTTTAAGTCGAAATGTTTAATTTACCTGCTCCTTTGGGCTTATGGTCAGTCTTTTTCTTAAATAAAACCAGACTTTAAAAAATATTTTTTTTTTGCTATAAAACCTTAGATATTTTTAATCACAGGAATAAAAATTTAATATAAGAGAAAATAAATAAAAAAATATGTGACAATCTGTAATTCTATATGCTATTAATTTTTTTTATCTATAATAAGTTAATTATTCACACAATATGTTGTAATATTCGACCGATAACCCTCTTTAGTTAAAAGTTTTCTTAAGAGGCGCCAGTACCATAGGTTATCTTGCCAGAAATCGTTTTTGGACGAGCGCTCCGTTAATATTAAAGATAGGAAGCTGCGGTTTTCACCAATCGATTCTGTAGTTAATTCTTTAGAGCGCGTCTGTGGCATTTTTTTTAGAATAATTTTAGTAAAAGTGATACGACTATCAACTTTTTTCTCCAGACAAATTTAAAAAATGTAGCACAGACGCGCTCTTCTCATAAATATTTTAAATATCATGAAAAACCGCATATTTTTAGTTGCTATATTAGGCGAGTTCTCGTCCAAATATGAATAATTATGTTTTATGGCGCTCTACCCTGTTCTGCGCAGAAAAAGTTGGACTGGAAGGTAGGATTATTTAACATTAACCGGAAAAACCAAAAAAAAATTTGACATCCAATTTATTAGAATACAAGTACATTTTCCTTGGGTAAATTTCTAACTGGCAAATACAAAAGTCACGTAGTGAGTGGGCCTCTTAAATCTATAAAAGTTAATATAGGAACATGAGGCTTACTTTAAAAGGACGCACACCACGTGACTTTTGTGGTTGCCGGTTAGATAATTACCTAAGAAAAATGTGCTTGTATTGTAATAAATTGGGTGTTACAATAACTTTTTTTAGTATTTTCCGGTTAATGTTAAGTAATCCTACCCTCTAGCCCAATTTCTTCTACCCAGAACAGGGTAGAGCGGCACAAAACGTAATTATTCGTTTTTGGAATAGTTCTCGCCTAATATAGCAACTAAAAATATGCGGGTTTTTCTCATGATATTTAAAATGTTTATTAGAAGAGCGCACCTGTGCTACTTTTTTAAATTTATTTAGAGAAAAAAGTTGATAGTCGTATCACTTTTCCTAAAAAAAAATTTAAAAAAGCCACATACGCGCTCTTAACAATTAAATACAGAAATTATTAGTGAAAACCGCAGCTTCCTATCTATAATATTAAGGGACTGCTCGTCCAAAAACCATTACAGGCAAGATAACATTTTATATTGGCGTCTCTTAAGAGAGAAAAAACAACTTTATGAATTATTTTAAGTTGGGTGGATAATTAATTTTTTAAAAGGTAACATTTTGGCAAAAAGAAAGTTATGAAAACTTCATAAAGGTGCATGCCATTAGAGATGGTACCGACAACATTTACCACTCTAATTTTTTTGACCCATAAAAAAATTAATGGAAGTGCCAAAATGAATGATTTTGCTATTAAATGATTGTTTTCTTAACCATTCGTTAATTTAATTAAAATTTATTTATGGTAACGCTTTTAGTTTAAATCAGAAAACAGTGCAAATATTTAAATAAAATAGTACAATGATTGAAAAACGTCTGAAAATTAATTTTTATCTAATGTAAAAAGTTTAAGAATCTAACTGTCAGTAGATAGAACGTCCTTTAACTTTAAAGATTCAATAACTAAAGGCGATGACGTTTAGAATAAAATTTAACGAGTTGATTTCTTGTACAATTGTCACAATCTAAACGTCATTGCCGTTAGTTATAGAACCGTTAAAGTTAAAGGACGTTCTATCTACTGACAGTAAGTTTTTAAAAATAAATATGCGCGTTATATGGGGATACAACATATATACTCTCTAAAACATTTGTTTAAAAACTTAGCAGCTCTAGCAACAGAACAGATGTGTACTTAATTTATTTCAATAAATTAAATAAAGAAATAATTGTATTTGACTTATTACAATGGTTAATGTTGGTATTCAAAAATAGTACCCCATCCAAATAAAAATAAAAAATTAAAATACAACAAATCACTATGAAGCTCATTTCCCATTAAATTTATTATTTGTAAGATATTTTTTTCGAAAGAGAAACTAATTTTAATTGATTTTCCAACATTAAAATATTTTTTAAATTTTGAATCTGTAGCGACCTATAATTTCAAATCCCATAAATTATTTTTAATTATTAATTTTGTTTTGCTAAAATATTTCTCCAGATGATTTCCAATTAATTGCACTTTATTGAGAAAAGAGGTTAAGAAAACAAGCAGATAATTTGAATCTAAACAAATTAAAAAAATTTGTAGACTTGTTCAAAGGCAATATCTTCTAACTTGGCTATTAAAGGTATACTTGTTAATATGGTTGGAGAAACAATAATAATAATAATACTCGCCCTACTTTTCACCCCCTTGCGAGTGAACCCCAGAGCCAATGGATTGGACGGGGAACGGACGGCTAGTATTATTATTTGTCGTGGGGCTCCGGAGCGACTTACTGAGGATTGATGGCGCCATTTAACTATAGGTGTAGGAAAACCTCACCACCATCATCGGCACAGTGACACAGGGGGAAACAAAATCTAGGCTCCGCATTAGACATTAATTAAATTAATATTCAATGCGGTTTACATATTCGAGCAAAGTAGCTAACACTGTAACTTTTTAAATTAAAATTTCATTATCAGATACGAGGCACGAACCCACTTTGGCTCTAGCAGATAAACAGCCATAATATAACCGAAAGCCAACGATCTGTGTTACCGACACTTTTAAAAAAGGTACCGCACGACATACATTTCCATAAAAAAAATCATCGGTAACGTTATGACGCTCACGTATAAAAAATATCTAACAAATCGCGTGTTTAAATATAAAAATCAACGTGTTTCAGGATTATCCTCCACAGTTATCGATTCACAAAATAAAAAATCTGACATACTGTGATATGCCAATCTAATATTTTTATATAATTTGTTCACATTGTTACCATAATTATTAGTTGTGACACCCTGTAACTATTTATTAACAAGTAATGGGACGCCTATGTGGGACGTGCGAACGTGGGCTTTGCGAAAATAACCTGTTACGTGGGGCTTGCGAACACGCGTACCTGCTTTAATCTAAGGGCTGACCATCGGTGGAACTTGTAAACAAGACCAAAATTATAACTATAAAACTATTATTATATGATATTTCTAAATTATTATTTGAAAATGTTAAAAGACCAAATGATAAATATTAATAATTGATTGAATGGCTAAAATGGCAATAAATAAAATGATTTTTTATTTACCTAAATGATTCACAAACTTTACAACAAATGTGATTGAAATAAAATTTTTACAATCTTAACAGCTGTACCCTATAAATATAATTTATCATTGAAATAATAAGAACATAATCAAATTCAAAGAAAGATTAAAATTTCTTCATTATGTTTACATATAAGAAAATAGGAAATAAATGAATATATTCAAATTAATTAACACATGACAGTTAATCTTTGAAATTGTTGCTGCTTTAATAAAATATTAAAATAAAGCGCACATAAACTTATTAAAAAAAAATTACTTGCAGTGTTCTAAACCCCATGGTTCCATACATTAACCGATGGTATATCAGGTACATGTTAAAACCTTAACTTAACCTCTGAAAAGGTCACCTAGCTCCGCATTTTTCCTCTTTTCCTTTTTTTCGATATTTCCCTATTTTTCCCTAGTTTTCCTTACTTTTTCTATTTTTTAGAGTTTTTCCTGTTTTTTCTCAATTTTCCCTATTTTGTGATTTATTGTTAGGCCTGGTTTAGCTTTCATGACGCATACTCAAGTTAACAGAGGTATTGTATAAGGAGCATAAATCATTGTTTAAAAGCAATAAATAGGTCATAATATCTAATAGTACATAATAAGAATTTAGTTTTGACTTAAATATAACATCAAATTTAAAATGATCTGTTTAATTTTTGCAACGATATCAACTTGATCCATACAAATGCATCCCAATCCGATAATCATAAAACAGCTTTACCTGAAACCACATACCTCCTACGACAAAAGTATTTAATACAGCTACGCTGACGACCGAAAACATCCGAAAAATAATAATGTTACCACAGTTACTAACATTCCAGAAAATTTACACAGTTTACCACAAATATTAAGCGCTGAAAATTATACACACATTGTAGAGGGCGCTCAACGCAGCAAAAGTGTAAGTAACCACAAATATACATTTAGAGGTAACATGCTAAAAACAATATTTATGGAGCCTTACACACCAAAAAGTAAAAGTAGGTACGATTCGAATCAGCTCGAAGTGAAGATAACGAAAAACTATGAAAGAAATTGTGGTATACGTGTGTATGTATGCCACAATTCGTAAGCTATCCACAATTACTGTCTGTGCACACACAAGTATCCACAAATATGTACGCTCCTACACACACACACACACACACACACAGACACACACACAGACACACACACAGACACACACACAGACACACACACAGACACACACACAGACACAGACACACACACAGACACAGACACACACACAGACACAGACACACACACAGACACAGACACACACACAGACACAGACACACACACAGACACAGACACACACACAGACACAGACACACACACAGACACAGACACACACACAGACACAGACACACACACAGACACAGACACACACACAGACACAGACACACACACAGACACAGACACACACACAGACACAGACACACACACAGACACAGACACACACACAGACACAGACACACACACAGACACAGACACACACACAGACACAGACACACACACAGACACAGACACACACACAGACACAGACACACACACAGACACAGACACACACACAGACACAGACACACACACAGACACAGACACACACACAGACACAGACACACACACAGACACAGACACACACACAGACACAGACACACACACAGACACAGACACACACACAGACACAGACACACACACAGACACAGACACACACACAGACACAGACACACACACAGACACAGACACACACACAGACACAGACACACACACAGACACAGACACACACACAGACACAGACACACACACAGACACACAGACACACAGACACACAGACACACAGACACACACACACACACACACACACACACACACACACACACACACACACACACACACACACACACACACACACACACACACACACACACACACACACACACACACACACACACACACACACACACACACACACACACACACACACACACACACACACACACACACACACACACACACACACACACACACACACACACACACACACACACACACACACACACACACACACACACACACACACACACACACACACACACACACACACACACACACACACACACACACACACACACACACACACACACACACACACACACACACACACACACACACACACACACACACACACACACACACACACACACACACACACACACACACACACACACACACACACACACACACACACACACACACACACACACACACACACACACACACACACACACACACACACACACACACACACACACACACACACACACACACACACACACACACACACACACACACACACACACACACACACACACACACACACACACACACACACACACACACACACACACACACACACACACACACACACACACACACACATACACGTTTCGAATAAGCTGTGGGGTCGTGTGCACAAAACTCACATGTGGGGACATTTAAACTGCGCACGTAGCCATACGCAGCTGATTGTGCTGATTCTAACGGTATATTTGAAATATCTATACACACCAAATAAATATCTTACACACCGAGTAAAAGTTGTGGGCCTATGGCACAACAACTATGGCATCATCTGATTTGTGTATTGGTGTCCTCTAAACTATTTCATTTTTGGAAAATGTGTATGGTAGGACCCACAACTAATGTAACAACTGTTTTGTGTATGAGTTGTCCCGCAAATATAGCAATATACTTTTGTGTATTTAAGTGTACTCAGAACTTATGTAGTATTTAAAAATAATACATAAACTAACTAATAATGTAAACATTGTTGTGTGTAAATTGACTCATATATATAAAAACAATTTCGTGTATTTAGGTGTACCCAGAACTTACGCATTATAAAGATTAATACATATCAATTCACATAACAAGTAATGGAAAAAGGAATTTCGCGGCTGTGGTATACACACTATTTTTCGTATAATCCTTAAAATTATGAAATTAGATCATTGCAAATCTTTATTATATATTTTCGTTGTTTGTTTTTTTGTTTGTTTGTAACGGTTGTAGCGGTTTGTATGGTTAAAGAAAAAATTTAAAAACTTGAAAAGTGTGTTCGATATGGTGTCTATATGTACCTACAGAAAATTTTCGGCGCACCCGAATTGCCCCAAAAACTCATTAGCCTACTAATCCCTTACCTGAATTGCACTAAAATATTTCTGGGTAAATATTTTGTATTTAATCCCTAGCTCGAATTGTACTACTTCCATATTTTTAATTTGTTGGGGAATTTTAAACAATTAAAGAGATAAAAAATTATTGTTCTTCTCCGCATCCGAATATTTATGAATTTTTGGATATTATAAAAAAATGCAAAAAGATACATATATAAAAGTGAATTCTGTAAATTTTAACCAAAAAAGAGCTGTCAGAAAAGAAGTCTTATAAATTATAACATATTTTGAAATTTTTCCAATGTTTTAAAATGTTTAAAATTCTTGAATTTTTTTAACATTTCGGGTTTTTTTAAATCTGCAATTTTTGAAAATTTTTGACAATTATTTTTTTTAATGTTTTTTGAAATTTTTGATGTTTTTGAAATTTTCGATATATTTTTAATATTTTTAGATTTGTGTTTAAATATTTTTGAAATTATTAAAATTTACGAAGTTTTGAAATTTTTAATTTGAAATTTTCTTAACTTTTGAAATTTTTAATATGTTTGAAAATTTTTGATATATTTTATAAATTTTTTTAAATTTTCGATTTTTTTCAAATTTCCGATGTTTTTGGAATTTTCGATATATTCGATATTTTTTAAAAATATTTTTGAAAATTCTTAAAATTTATGAAGTTGAAATTTTTATTTTGCAATTTTCATAACTTTCAAATTTTTTTAATTTCCAGAAATTGTCGAATTTTTTGATATAATTTTCAAATTTTTGAAATTTTAAATTTCTTAAAATTTGGGTTTTTTTTTTAATTTTTGGATATTAATAGAATCATGTTTATTGGTATATTATTTAAATTAACACAAAATTTTTCTCATTTTTTTTAATTTTTTTTCGTCTGTATTTTACCCGTCGTTAAAGGGTTAATGAATAAATTAATTAATGGTATTTATTTTTTGATGTTACTAAATATCTAGCTTAAATAAAATATTGTTTTTAAATTAAACTGATTCGTAGTATTTAAATTTAATTATATAAAAAATTACGAACTATAAAAATTAAATACTAAAATTCCATAATTTGGAAGAATATAAAGTTGTGCAGTTCAGGTGAGATATTAAGTGCCAGGAATCGAAATTCCTGCAATTCGGATAACGGATCATAGATGCCTGTGAAATAAAATCGGCCTATACTAACTGCCCCACGGAACTACCTGTACACCTTAATCCCAAGTACTTACTGCCCCATCGGCAAGAAGGTTGGGGATTAAGTTTTAATGACCGGAAATTTAAAAACAAATATTTTTAATTCATCTAAATATTTTTGTCAGATGTTCACTATACATGGCTACAAAAATGGATTTTATGTTCCTCTAGTGTTTTGTTTGTTAAAAAATAAATCACAGAAATCGTACATTAATACTTTTGATAAATTAATAACAATATGTACAAATTTTAATTTGAATTTCAAACCGAAGCGAATCATTTCTGATTTTGAAATAGCCATTCAAAATGCAGCAATGTTAGTGTGGCCCGACATTATTATTTTTTGTTGCAAATTTCATCTAACACAAAATTGGTTTAGGAAAATTCAAAATTTAGGTTTGTACTCGGAATATAAAAATCAAACTGACATTGGAAAATATTTAAAATTGTTTTTCGGCATTCCTTATTTAGATCCAAATGAAGTTGGTGACTTTTTTTCTGATGAACTTTTTGATAAGATGACAGAGTTTTGCAATTTTTGTGATTATCTAGTCGATAATGATTTAACGGAAGAATCTACATTTCCACCTTACATGTGGGCTTCAAATTCATCATCTCTTGTATATACCACAAACGCATGTGAATCATTTCACTCGAAATTTAATGAATGTTTTTATAAATCACATCCAGACGTATTTAAATTTACAGACATTTTGTTAAATTTTCAAGCAGAAATATATGTGAAAATTAACACTGCACATAGATTCGAAAAAAAAACTTGATAAAACAGCAAAAAGAAAAGTCGATTTTATTGAAAATAGGCTAATTGAATATTACGTTAATCAAAACATTGGTAAATTAGACTTTATTAAGTCAGTTTGCAATTATTATGCAGCTAAGTTTTAATGAACAAAAATATAGTGTATACTGTATTCATACTATTTGAATCACTATAGTCAGATATTAGAATTAAGCGTTGTTATTCTTTAGGTAGTTATTGTATTGTAATTATTGTTATTGTATATAAGTTAATTTAGATTTATAAATAAACTTTATTATTATAATAAATTGTGATAGTTTCATTATTTAATAATTTCAAATTTTCGCTCTCAGGTAGCGTGGGGCAGTTCGTAGTCGCTCTTAATCCTACTTTAAAACTGATCCCAATAAAATTTAGGTAGCGTGGGGCAGTTCGTAGTTGCCCAATAAAATTGACCCTTCTTAATTTTTGTGCAATTCGAGTGCGCCCTAAAACCTAATGTCAGAGTTAAAACGTGATAATTTTGTTCTATTCATTTCATTAATAAAGAGGGAGAATCCTGTTAGGATATATTAATTCATATCAATAAAGTTGTAAAACTGACCTGCGTTGTTAATTAACGCCTCCCAGAAATTGACAATACAACACTGTTTTTTCCTATATTTTCAAATTTTTCCCTATGTGTTTTCCCTTTTTCCTATTTTTTTTTACTCTTTTTTTTCCTTTTTCTTTTATATTTTTTTCCATTTTTTCTATTTTTCTCTATTTTTTCCTGATAATTTTTACCTACTGTTGGCAATTTTTTTCCCATTTTTCTACTTTTCTCAATTTCTCACTGTTATTTCCTATTTTTCTCTATTTGCTCAATTTTTTTTCCTATTTTTTTCCTCATTTCCCTATTTATGATCCATTTCCTATAGTTTACCATTGTTTCCAATTTTTTTACTTTTTCTGTTTTTACTCGTTTTTCCTGGTGTTCCTATTTTTCCTTTTTTTCTCTATTGTTTCCTATTTTCTTCTAGTTCTCTCTAGTTTTTTTACGTTTTCCTAATTTTCGCGTTTTTCTCTATTTTTCTCTATTCTCCCTATTTTTTTTACTTTTGCCTTCTTTTTCCCAATTTTCCTACTTTTCTCATTTTTTTTTATTTATACCTATTTTTTCCTATTTTTCCCATCTCAAATATTTGCCATTTTTCTGTTGTTTCCTGTTTTTTTACAATTGTCTCCCGTGTTTTTTCCTACTTTTACTATTTTTTTTGTTTTTCCTATTCTTCCTTAGTTTTCCCTAGTTTTCGATTTTTTATTATTTTTTTTTTCTATTTTTTTCTATTTCTCAAAATTTTGCCTATTTTTCCCTATATTTCCCTATTTTTGGTAATTTTTTTCCCATTTTTCCTATTTTTCTCTATTTTTCACTATTATTTCCTATTGTGACTATTTTCATCTATTTGTTCAATTTTTTCCCTATTTTTTTCCTCATTTTCCTATTTATTCCCCATTTCTTATGGTTTACCATTATTTAGAATTTTTTTACTTTTTCTATTTTTACTAGTTTTTCCTGGTTTTCCTATTTTTCCCTATTTTTTTTCTATTTTCATCATTTTTTCTATTTTGTACCTATTTATCAAAAAATCTTCCAACAGGCTTTGAGAAATTTTTATTTCGAAAATAATATTACAATAAATGACAGTTAAATTTTTTTTCAGTTTCAGCGACATCATATTTTTTGAAAGATTTTGGTCTAAATTTGGCTCTCACAAGTGAGCTACCTAGTTACTGCTTATTTTTTAACAGTAAAAACATATGAAACTTAACTGCATTAAAAATAGTTGCCAAAAATGAACCTTTCCGGACAAATTCTTTGGGAACCATGTTATTTGAAACTCAACTTCAAAATCACTAAATCACTTCCAGAAATACTATACTTGTAGGCACAATATACTGTCCACTCGTTATAAATGCACATAAGACACTGATGATCTTTGTAAAATAAATAGCTATTATGTATACAGACACAAATCCTTCTCTCTTAATTCCCTAATTTGATGCAGAAGTAAAAAAGAGAAGTGAAATCGCTTTTGTAAATCAAACAAACGGTTTTTAAAGAGTACAATCGATTTTAAAAGTGTTGAAGAAACTTCCTAGAATCCAGAACAAAAAAAGGGAACATTTTGACTTACCTACTATAGGCTGTCTCTTATTTTGAGATACATATAATTGTGAGCATGCATTTTAACTCTTTGTCTTTACACACTGCGAATAACATATTTATGAGGGGACATTGTAAATTATTAGTCGTATATCTTACTCTATTCATTCATTTTTGTTCGTTTCTTTGTCTACGCTATCACAAAAACTATTCCAACTAACCGAAGGATTTTCTTGAAATTTGACCCAGGGTGTTTTAGAATTCGATATTCAACGATTTATGGTAGACTTCTCTCTTAAAATAAAGAATATCTAGGTCAGGAACCAATACTCAAAAATATTTCATTTTCGTAATACAGAGGGTGTTAATGTTAATAAATAAAAACAGTTTTTTCGCTGCAACTTTTTTAAAAATACATATTTTTTAATGAAACTTTGTGGATGAGTTATTAGACTAATGACCCTCATTGTGACGAGGAATTTTTCAAAACCTTTTACTAGTGGCGTTCCAGTTGATTATGGTCGACAATTCCACTCATATTTAAAAAATGCCATATACAAATGCAAAAATCGTAGTTTGCTATCGAATATTCAGCCACTGAGGAAGGAAGAGAAAAATAACTAGATAAAAAATAGATAATACCACGTTACTAGGACAACCCCGTGTTTTTGTTATGTATTATGAGGCCGCACACCACGTGACTTTTGTGGTTACCGGTTAGAGAATAACCCAAGGAAAAGTGCTTGTATTCTAAGAAGTTGCGCGGAAAAATTTTTTTTTTAGTATTTTCCGGTTAATGTTAAGTAATCCTACCCTCTACCGGAACTATATAGCAACTAAAAATATGCGGTTTTTTAATGATATTTAAAATATTTATCAGAAGAGCGCGTCTGTGCTACTTTTTTCAAATTTATTTAGAGAAAAAAGTTGATAGTCGTATCATTTTTAGTAAAAATAATTTAAAAAAAGTGCCACAGACGCGCTCTAAAGAACTAACTACAGAACCGCAGCTTCCTATCTTGAATATTAACGGAGCGCTCGTCCAAACAAGATTTAGGCAAGATAACATATGGTATTGGCGCCTCTTATTGTGCCATGTTAGGTTAAAACTTTTAAACGTCAAATTATATTAATTTTGAATAAAATGTGCCTCTACTTGGTATATATCGGAAGACGAATTTGGTACATAATAGGGTTAGAAAATACTTGTCCTATTTAAAATAAGAATAATATTGTCGTTTAAATATGTATGATTTTAAACTGTAAATACATTATTGCTTTCAATTATTAGTCTAGCTAAGTTAAAATTGGATTTGGCTGATACCATATTTTTCGAAGTTATTAGATTTCATGAACGTGCTTCCATTTTTAGAAATATCAAAATATCTCGAAAACTAAAAACCTTAGGTATAGGGAATATACATATACTTCAGAAAGTTTATCTTATTTTTAACGTATAATCTATAAATGAAATAAAATATATGGTGTTCCATAAGAAATAATGTAACTTTGATACGCCACACTTTTTTGCGACAACCAGTATATTTCAAAATAATTTTAAAATGTAGCCATTATTAACCCACATATCCATAAATAAACAAATTTTTCAAAATATTAACCGTTTAGCCACAATAGACCGTCGCGTCTACCGCGACTCACCCTGTACATATAATATCAGGACCACTTAAGTTCGCAGCATATGGGAAATTATTAATTTTAGGAAAAAAGTTATTCTTCATATAAAGTTTTGCACGGTCTAAAATCTAAAATGCAACCATTAAATAATACATTTTATGGGCCGTATACAAGGTGCGTCAAAAAATGTAAATTTTACTCAAGAGTTAAGTACACTTATTTTAAAAAATATAAAAAAATGTTATTTGGAAATCTTATTAAGAAACAATATTTTTCTACGGCTATAATACAAAACTGCTCTTTCTTAACTGTTCTTGATAGATCAATGAGGTACATTGTATGTCTTCAATTTCATTTCCGTATCTGATAACACAATAATTTATTGTGTAATTATTTCAATAAATCAGGTCTTTCATGGAATGTCAATTTCAAGTAATGACAGTTCTATTTTCGTATATTTATATAGCTGTGCCGCAAATCAGGCATGTTTAAGTTTAATTCCAGAATTATCTAAGGAAAAATATGAAAAGTCCTACAAATCATTTTTCAAAACTTCTCATTTATACTAAGTGTAATTGATGTTTTAATTGTACCTAAATAGAAATTTTGAATGACGTTAAATTTGAAATTCATGTTATTTGTTAAATCATTTCGCTATTATCTATTATAGCCGTAGAAAAAGTATAGTGTTTAACTCACATGGAATGCTAATTTCCCACTCGTATGATTTACAGCATTCGCCTGCGGCTCATGCTGCAAACTTCATACTCGTGGGAAATAACTATCATTCCTTGCTCGTTAAACAATATACTATTACCTCCAAATCTAAAATCACAGCCTCCTATCTCAAAACAATATTTGTTCTATTTTTTTTTCTTGTAGCAAAATGCGAAGTGAACTGATGCATATAAAATTAGTTTCCACAAATTATTTTAAGCCTATTTATCAGTTTTTAGTTAAAATAATACATTTAACCTAGTTTAATATGCAATTACAGAGTGAAATACTAATTTTGCAAAAAGAAAACACAAGTATACATGTAAAAAATGAACACATTAAGCTAGATTAAATTTATTATTTTTACTAAAAAACAATAAATGGGCTTAAAATAATTTGTGGAAACTAATTTTATATGTATCAGTTCACTTCGCACATTGTTACAAGAAAAAAGTTGTTTTGATATATTAAAATAACATTTTTCTATATTTTTTTAAAATAAACTTACTTTACTCTTGAGCAAAATTTATATTTTTTGACGTACCTCGTACACGGCTCAAAATGTATTAAGTTGCAATTTAGATTTAAGACCATGTAGAACTTTTTGTGAGGAATAACTATTTTTCGTAAAATTAATAATAAAAATATAAAATACCGAATTTTTACGATGGTACGGAACCATAAAAATGAAGGAATGTTAATGAAAATATCATATTTATTAATATATTGGTATTTGTTGATAAAATATACTTATTAATAAACAATATCACCAAATTTCAAGTTCTTGGTCCATGGAAAGTAAAAATATACTTCGGAACAAAGTTTTATAAAAAATTCTGACTTTGGCGGCTACCTTACTCGATTGGGTGTTGGCCAAATTTTTTTTCAGAGCCCCTCTTTACCTGTATGGCAGCCCCCTTGAAAACATTTCTACAATACGAAACTAACAATGTTATTATTTTTTATTAAATACAGTATTAATTTTTAAATTAACAAATATATACTTATATTGTTCAAGATAAATAATAATTTCAATTGTACAGTTTGTATTACTACTTGTATTTACTAAAGAAGTTGAAGCAACAAAATACTGAAATATCACTATCAATGTCAGCCATATTTGCGTTTTGTCAAGAACTGTCAAAATATTTTGTATATTCAAACACTGTCATTTCTATAGCAGCTGTGATTTTGTTAATGAAATTGAACTGCTGTGATTTCAAAGCAATAATATATTTATTAGTAATGATCTAATTTCATAATTTTAACGATTGCTCGAAAAATAGTGTAATAATCTATCTTTCGGTCCGCCAAAAAGGTATTTCGCGGCCTAGGCATACAAATAACTATTACGATTTATGTTGCTTTGGGACAAGACGAATATACGGTGAAAATTTGAAGTCTGTAAGGGTTTAACTGCTAGACCGGTGTGACACACGGACGGACAGACGGACACGTTAGTGTGAGCAATAAGGCTCCGTTTGGACCATTTGGGGTACGGAACCTTAAAAACTACATACGAGATATAAGTAGTTAACAGTTGAATAATTATACAAGTTGATATTTAATACAAAAATAAGTATGTCCTCATAATAATAAAAGTTTTAAGATTTACTTACACACAAACTTACAAAGTAACTATTCATTAAAATATATTTATTTTTCGAAGAGGGCGCCACTTTCCTAGAACATATTTCATCCCCACGAGTATGATAAAATGTGCAAAAACTTGCACACCTGATATTTTATTAAGTTGTGTGGACAGTAACTTTTTGATTAATTTTGATTAAAGTAATTGTCACAAATTAATAAAAATTAGTTGCTTAACGAAAATTGTTGTTTAATACATTTCTATACAACAGTCGTACCTATAAACCGAATATCAAAGACGATAAAATAAAAACAAATTGTGGGGACGTGTGTATGTCCCCAGAACTATCAGTGTCCCCACAGTCCTGGTTTTAATCAGGTGAGTATCCCCACAACTGGGGTAATACATACGCACACACACACACACACACACACACACACACACACACACACACACACACACACACACACACACACACACACACACACACACACACACACACACACACACACACACACACACACACACACACACACACACACACACACACACACACACACACACACCTATACGGACTTTTGTACTAATACGAGGACCGAGCCCGATCGAGCCCGATTTCCGGTTCTACATCTGCGTTACGAGGACCACCATTTCTAAAGTTATTAGAAGCGTAATTAATATTAGAATCTTTTCCATTGCAATCAAGTAAGCGTCAGTTAATCTAATTTTAGTATACACTCCATATTTCGTAAGATATTAAGATATATGTACATCAAACATACACACAATAGTTTATGTAACATGTCCTATGAGGTCTCCACACAAGCCCATACGTATTAGGACTTGGAAGATTTCTTGTTATGAGGACCTAATTAACTTGTATCTCCTATATAACGATTTTATACTGACAGCCAATTTGAATAAATATTTAATCTTTTCTTATTTTAATTAATTATGGCAAAAATATGACTCTTATTCTATGGTCTATATTTTTAACGTTTTTATTAAATAATGGATGGCTAATTTCACAGTGACATTTTTAACTTTCAATAGTAATTATGCACCAACTCCGTTTCTCGGCGTTTCGAGGTCTTTAGTGGAACACAATTTTCTACCAAGGCTCATATATAGCATTTTTTTCACTACTAGCATTTTATGTTTTAAAAATATTCAAATTTGCTCAAATTTGTGATTTGAGTAACTGACTTAAATGCATCCACAGCGTGATTATGTAGGTATACAGAGTGTCCAGAAATGCTTTTCAAAGAAAACTGCAAAATCTAGAGCAAATTTTATGTCGATTTGACTTAAATCACCTTATCGAAAAATGCAGGGAACTGGAGCTCTTTAAAGATCGGTTTAATTTAAATAACTTCAAAACGCGCTTTTTGACGAGGAGAGCATAAATTTGTTTTTTAAACTCCGACTTACGAATTTTAATTAATCTGGTTTAAATTTTGTACAAAGTTCTTTAAATAATATTAGATCTAGCTTGATGATTATTTATGTACGTGTTTGGTACCTCAAAGAATTATATTCTTACATGGTCCTCATAGGGACCGTGTGCGTAGATACTATTTTTTATGTGTATTTTTCCCAAAAGTATTATATTATTGCACGGTCCGTATATGAACGGTATACTCAGACAGTTTATTCTTTAGTGTGTATTTGTTCCCATAAGAATTATAATAACAGGCAGGTGCGACATTTTTGTTTTTAACTGAAATCGAGAGATTTTGTTATTTAAAAACGATCGAAAAAAATTTGAGCCCAAAATATTAAAATTTACGTCCGCTGTAAGCAGTTTAAAATCAACGATCGGCGAGAGGCTGGAAAACGGTAATTGTGCGCGAGACTAGACCGTGTGACGTCATTAGCCATGAACGGTTGGCCCCTGGTTCGCTGCTGCGCTGTATTCACACACATTTTACAGGGTTACCGTTTTTAGTAAATTTCCTACTTAATTAGTAGATTTTTAAGAAAAATGAGGGTGTATGGTAGAATTTTAGTAGAATTGATACTAAGTACGTTCGACATTTTTGTTAAACTGAAATCAATATTTTTTTTTATTAAATTGAGCACTAAATGGTAATATTTACGTCAGCTGTAAAATTCAGTAGATTTTTCAGATTTGAATTTAAAACTATATTTTATCGCTATCTATCTATGGTATATTTAAGACGAGTGCAGAAAAAATATTTTGTATCATCCAAACGTCACACGTGATTCGCTTCAATAAGTTGTTTGAACAAACGTAAGTATGGGCTCTAGTAGAAGCGTGGAATAGTGCTTTTTACTGGTGCAATAGGTCCGGGATCGAATCCCGCACACAGGAAATCTTTTTTTTTTTTGCTTTTTATCGTTATATTTTGCTTTTCAACCTGATTAAATATTTTTCAATAAACCGTATTCTACCAACATTTCAATAATAAACTACCAAAATCACGACTGTCTCATCGCAGTAAAAATATTTTGTATATACTCTTTACCTACCCGGGGATATGTATTTTTTTATTAAAAGAAGTCTTGACAACCTAAACTAGCCTGTGTATTAAGAAAACATTAAAAAAAATATTTAATAACGTTGAAAAGTAAAATATAACGATAAAAAGCAAAAAAAGGTATTATTTTTATTAAAAGAAGTCTATCTAAACTAGCCTGTGTATTACTTATTATTTAAGCGAATCACGTGTCATATTTGGATGATACAAAATATTGTTACTGCAATGAGACACTCGTCTTATATATACCATAGATAGATAGCGATAAAATATAGTTTTAAACTAAAATCTAAAAAATCTACTAAATTTTACAGAGGACTTAAATATTAATATTTTGCGCTCATTTTTTTTATCGTTTTTTAATAAAAAAATATATCGATTTCAGTTAAAAAAACCTGCCTATTATCAAATCTACTAAAATTCTATTAAACACCCTCCTTTTTCTTAAAAATCTACTAAAAACAGTAGATTTGTTTGTATCGTTAATACAGCGCAGCAGCGGGCAAGGGGCGAAGCGTTAATGGCTACTAACGTCACACGGTCTAGTCTCATGCGGTACGTTTTCCAGCCTCTCGCCGATCCTTAATTTTAAAATGCTTACAGCGGACGTAAATATTAATATTTTGCGCTCAATTTTTTTTGATCGTTTTTAAATAATAAAACCTCGATTTCAGTTAAAATAAAAAAAAATAAGAAAAATGTAGAATCTGCCTATTCAAGGTGCTTATAGCCACAACATAATAAGAAAGTTTTATCTAGAAAAGATAGATTTATTAATATACAATAGAAATGTACATTGTTTATAGGAGAAATTAGTAAAAAAAGTATAAATAATAAAATTAACTAAAAATAAAAAATCTTTAAATAAAAACGAATAGTAATTAAATATAACAAATCAATTAACTTACATAATATATGTAACAAAATGTCAATGAACTTATCCAGTAGGAACGAATTTATTGGTTTTATATTAATGAATGAATAGCTTAAAGATCATAGTTGCTTATGTTGATTTTCAATGTTCTAATAATATTCATTAATTAATAAAAATTAATAAAAAACAATTCATATATTTTGAAATTGGCGCTGCTTCCTGACCAATAATTAACGTTTTACTTTCTACAGCATTGCCAAGATTCTAGCTTTGTTCGTTTGTAGACAAATTTAACATACTTCTTTCCTTCTTTTAATCATAACAAATGAGAACGAGAGTTGCCAATTTAATCGATATGACAACATAGCCAAATATAATCTGTTTCAATTGGGCCACGTCACAAGCCACTATAGCCCCAATTTTCAAATTTTAAGAATTAATTACAGCCGCAATTTATGCTTTGAATTTTTTTACTGCTTTTATTTACTGCTTTTATTTCATTTATTCTTTTCGATATATTTATTAGGGTGGAGCCCTTTTCGGCACAACGGTCAGTTTTAACCGAATTTAATCTTTTGTTCTTCTAAAGATGTAGCCTTTCTGGACACGAGAGCGGTATTAAGGGTTCTAGAAAAATGAAGTAGGATTATTTAAATTTTAAATAATATTTTTGTAATCTCTTGAATTGTGGGTTAATTCCTAGATACAGTTTAAATAAAATTATTCACGGTTAGGCTAATGGTTTTCGACACAATCAGCATATATACTTAGATATATTAGCAAATTTTGAAATACAACGAACAAATTTGTTAATATCAGCGTAGCCGACAAAGATAGAAAAAAAAATTATAAGATGAAAAATGCGTTTTTTAATGGAACTTATACGACTGCACAGATAAAAATAATAAAATATCGAATATCACAATTGGCATAAATACAAAGGTACGGAACCCTAAAAATAAGGGAATGTTAATGAAAAAATTATATTTAGTAATATATTGGTATTTGTTGGTAAAATATACATAACAATAAACATTATCACCAAATTTCAAGTTCATAGGTCAATGGAAAGTTAAAAATACTTCGCAACAAAATTTTGTAAAAAATGCTGACTTTGGCGGCTTCTCATGCCTACGTTTTTCAAACTTTTTGAAACATCTACTGAATGAGCTCTAAACAACGATACCTCACTTGATGGGGTAGGCCAAATTTTGCGCCCCACTTTGGCTGTATGGGAGCCTCCCTTGAAAACATTTAAAAAAATTTAATATAATTTCTATGGCTTTGAGTCAACAAGACGCATATACTGTGAAAATTTGAAGACTCTAGCTCCAACGGTTTAGCTGCTAGACCGGTGTGACAAACGGACGGACGGACACGCGAGTGAGAGCACTAGGATTCCGTTTCGACGCTTTGGGGTACGGAACCCTAAAAAGGATTAGTTACTTTATAGTTGATAACCACTGTGCCCAAAAGGACCACCTCAGTTTAAAACTTTGAAGCCCAAAGACCGGTAGGATTACGGAAACCCCTTGACAAAATTGACCAATGGGACCAAATGAACAACACCAATTTATCAATCAGGGTGTGTTTCGCCTAAGTACCGACACAGAATAGGTACATGTTGGGAACCCCAAAATATGATGTTTTAACGCAACTTACCTCTATACCAAGTTGTACCCTTAAGGAGTTACGGAGACCAAAAGTAGGGAGATAAATTTCGAAAAAAAATTAATATCTCTGCAACCGTTTAACTTAAAAAATCTATATTTCGTATATTATTTAAGCGCATTTATTTGGGTACTGGAAATTTAAAAAGTCTCTAACGGTATGACTAAAATGAGGTGGTGTTCCATTATGCATGAACCAATGTTCCATTACCAATAATAGCAGCCCAAAATGAGAGAATGGAGATCATTTTCGACAAAATTCTTTAAAGAAATTTGTTAAAATGTGTTTGCTTAATTTTTGTTATTATGTTTTCTGATTTAAATCGATTTTATCAAAAATTATTTGCTGGTTGTTAAATTTAATTGACAAATGCATGGTCAACTAAAGTTATTTTTGTATTAACATTTTTCGAAAAATATTTAGTATTTCTAAAAATAAAAGAGTAAAAAAAGTTTTAAAATGAAACAAAAATTTTAAAAATCGGCCGATGGACAAAAAAGCTCTTAATGGTGATAAGGGTGGGTTACCCTCAAACAACTCCTTAAAATGATTTAATTAATTATTATTCACCCCCAATTTAAGACTTATGAAGCGCCTAAATCCTAAATAATGTACCATATATAGATTTTCTAAGTTAAACGGTTCCAGAGATATTAAGCTACCACTTACAAATCTACAATGATCAGCTGGACACTCTTTAAGACAGGAAAGAGATTATAACTATATAAAAATACAAAAATGTTTATTCCTTTTGAAAAGGTAGAAAAAGACAAATGGATATATATGCGTTCACACATTTATCGGAGATAAAAGCTTTTACTGGGACCGCAGAATTTGCATCTCAGAAAAAGAAAAGCAATATAGGCCTATAATAGACAAAAATTTCTTTAGTTAGTCAATACTACCTTCATAAATCATAACAGTTCCAAATTCTTAGTCATCTTTCAGTATCCCCAACTTATTTTTTTTCAAAGTTTTTTTTTGTTGTTCTAGATTTTTCTAGTTATTTATAACATCGTTCCAAATTTCCATGCCTTAAAAAATTATTTCAAGCTCAAAATTAATTAAAACCTCTCTGAGAAAGGAAAGTATTGTGAACGAGTTGAAAAAAATTGTCGAGATAAAGATGTAAATATCCGTTTTAAAGTAACCTGAGATGATTAAGACCATTTCCAGATGGAAGTCTGTTTACTGTTTAATCTGATTGAGCTGATATTTGGTATATGGGTTTGGGTTACCTGTCTGAAGAATCCATTAGTTTTTGTATGACATCTGTCAAGTGTAAATGTCACTATTAAAAAATAACAGATGCAATATGTCAGGGAATTTGACTTGCAGTAGATCATTTGAAAGCCCTTGAAAAACTCTATTCAGGACAGTCAAAATTATTTTAATAAGTACCACCTGTCAAAAATAAAAAAATGTCAAATTTTGAAACTTTAACAATTAATATCTGAAAAAGTATTCGTGGATACTCGTCGGGAAAGTTTTGCGGCGACACAACCGATTTTTTTTATTGTTCTAGTTGTCCTTAGCATTGTTCTAAATTTTTATGTCTTAAAAACATATTTCAAGCCCAAAATCAATTAAAACCATTTAGAGCTGACCCCCATAATTTTTTATTTATATTACAAGATTGTTTTACTAGTTGTTCTTAGCATTGCTCCATTTCTATCAGATTATTCCATTATTTTGAATATTGTTCCTTATAGTTTTAATCCTAAGGAAAATATTATCATATATAATACAACGAGTGGCATCTTGATTATCAATAATCCCATAAGTAATTTCACGAAACGTGTTGTCAAATATTAATTTCACGAGTCCGCAGGACGAGTGGAATTATAATTTGACAACACGTTGAGTGCATTAACTTATAGGATTATCAATAGACACGATACCACGAGTTGTATTCAATAGATTATATCACGAATTAATGGCATTTTAAAAATTTGACAGCTCAATAATTTACATTTACAGTACAAAAGCAATGACAAAGATAACAGCATTAAAAGTACCAAAGTGTGATTATCAGTTATTAGTCAGTATATGGTGAATGATTATCGATTATTAATCAAGTAACAATATAGGACATTATTACATTATGAGTGATATAATCGTATTAATTAGGTACGTGTAAGGAAAAAAAAATTGATCACGATCCTCATTTGTATTGGCTGACTATTTTTTTTATCATATGAATTTATCAAATTGTCAAAAATTTTAAGGTAAGACTGCTATACAAAATTTCAAATAAAGGAAAAGAAAACTTTTTATTGACTAATATAAATACATATTACTGGTTTTATTAAAATCTTCGCAGACACTTTTTATTTTGTACTTTGCTTACTTTTTTAGAGCTTTAAATGGTTTTTTTTAACACGAAAATTTGAAATAATGTTAAGAGCAATTTCTTAGCGCTCCAACACCGTCAAAACGTTTAAATTTCATGCATTTAGTTTTAGTGATAGAGAACACAATACTGAATAAATTTCACCACTTTTTATTTTGTAACAAAGAAAAAGGATTAATATACAATTTCGTCGAATTTTTTTTGAAAAAACCAACCATTCCGCCTGGAAAAAAATGTAAGCTTGGTGAAATTATTAAAAATAATAAAACTTTTCCTTACAATTACTGTATTAAAAATGTATTATTAAAATATTAAAAACGTATTATTAAAAAAAAAGAATTCGAGCAATCTGCAGATTTATCTTTCCTTAATATAATACAAGAAACAAATTAAATATTCAATTCGATATGAGCTTCTAATCACTAAAATACTAAATATCGTTATGTTCCTAAAATAATTATAAATAAGACAAATATTGTCCCTACTACTTAAAATGTCATTCTTTCGTTGGCCGAGGTTCGTAGAGTATCGGTTTCGATCGGTTTGTCGGGGACGGTATTTAAAGAACAAGGTCGGACTCCAAGAGTTAAATGAAATAGCAATTTTTAATTCAACCAAATGAAGTAATTTTTAGAATTAGTTGTAGTTTTTGAAATGTATACAGTGTGTCCCAAAAATAAAATTCTTGTAAGCTGTATACGGTATGTCTCAAGCTGGGTTTTTTAGGAATACTTTTTCTAAATAGTTGGTATATAATATTTGTCTTTAAAATATTTTTCCTTTTTAGAAAATCTCTTAGTTTATACCAGTAAATGTCCCAAAAAAAACTTCTTGTAAGATATATACAGTATGTCCCAAAAATGAAAATTCTTGTAAGTTGTATAGAGTATGCCACAAAAATGCAAATTCTTATAACAGCATGTCCCAAAAATAAAAATTCTTTAAGATGTATATAGTATGTCCCAAAAATGAAAATTATTGTAAGTTGTATACAGTATACCACAAAAATGAAAATTCTTATAACAGCATCTCCTAAAAATTACAATTTGTGTAAGATGTATACAGTATGTCCCAAAAATGAAAATCCGGGTAGGTTGTATACAGTATGCCACAAAAATGAAAATTCTTATAACAGCATGTCCCAAAAATAAAAATTCTTGTAGGATATATACAGTATGTCCCAAAAATGAAAATCCTGGTAGGTTGTATACAGTATGCCACAAAAATGAAAATTCTTATAACAGCATGTCCCAAAAATAAAAATTCTTGTAGGATATATACAGTATGTCCCAAAAATGAAAATATAAGTTTTATAAAGTATAGTATAAAAATGAAAATTCTTATATACAGCAGGTCCTAAAAATAAAAAGTCTTGTAAGATCTACACAGTGTGTCTGAAGTTGAGTTTTTTGGGGAATACATTTTCTAAATAGTAGGTATATATTATTTATCGTTAAAGATTTTTCCCTTTCAAAAACCTTTTAATGTTTTTACCTACACTACGTCCCAAAAAAAGTATTGTCAAATATATACAGTATGTCTCAAAAATGAAAATTCTTGCAAGTTGTATACAGTATGCCACAAAAAATTGAAAATTGTTCGATTTTTATTCGTCATTTATATTCTTCTTTCTTTTCTTAAGAAAATATCGTTTACTCCTTAGCCCCATACTTTCCAATAAAAAGAAAAATTTTAAAAAATCCACAAATAACACCGCGAAACTAACGGCACTAAAAATAATCTCAACAATACTGGGCTTGAAAATTTCTTGAGTCCGTATTTTAAAAGTCAACACAAAACGCCGTTTTTGAAGGGCTGTTAAATAAAATGTTTTCGTGGGTTCCATGACAGTTGCCCACTAGAATAATCCGCACATGATAATTCCCTACAAACAATTTCCCACAAGTAGAAAGGCCCACACGAAATTTGCCCACATAGAAATTTACACACATGAATAATTCCTCACAATAAATTTGCGCACAATGATATTTGCTCACAATGATATTTGCTCACAGAGAAAATTTATTGGTCATTATTCAACAGTTATTGAGTTTATCCAAAATCAATTATAGAAATATTTTTTTTACAAAGTTTAATTAAATTTCTACTAAACGTTTCTTATATTTCTATTTTTTTTTCAAAATGAGCACAAATTTTATATACTTATATGTATGCGTTCGGACACTTTAATTTGTTTAAAAATTACAAAGATATTTGAATGAGTACAATAAAATATTAAATTTATTTTAATAATTACATTGTGAAAATTCATTAGCAAGTTTTGAGAATTCTATTTATGAAATTGTATTATTTTAATACTTTCGTTGCCTAATTATTAAGTTATGCTTAATCGATATACACCGATCAACACAAATTTCATCAGAAGATTATAATTATCAATTAATTATTTTTTATTTAAACTCAATAACTATTGAATAATTACCAATAAATTTTCACTGTGAGCAAATATCATTGTGAGCAAATCTATTGTGAGGAATTATCTGTGTAAGCAAATTTCTATGTGGGCAAATTTCGTGTGGGTAATTTTCTGTGGAGAATTATCATGTGGGGATTATTCTAGTGGGGAAGTGTCCGGTCACCGTTTTCGTGAATCGCCTCGGTCGCTTAAAAATTTGTGGTGGGGGCCTCACAGGAGAAATTTCCCCTTTATCTGAGATACAGTGCACGAAGCAATTTCTCTTAAGAACAACTAAAACAATAGTACACCAAAAAAAATTTCGAAAAAAAATAATGGCTAGCTAGCTTTAAACGGTTTTAATTGATTATGAGCTTGAAATATTTTTTTTGAAACACAAAAATTTGAAACAATGTTAAGAACAACTGAAACAATCTGATATAACAAAAAAATTTACGAAACAAAATAATGGAGGGCTAGCTCTAAATGGCTGTAATTGATTTTGAACTTGAAATATTTTTTTAAGACATGAAATTTTGGAACAATGTTAAGAACAACTAGAACAATCTAGTACAACAAAAAATATTTCGAAAAAAAAATAATGGTATTACTTAGTTTAAGAAATAATTTTCTGTAACACTTTGTTATAAACCTACAACAATTTTAACAACATTCAAAATGCCAAAATTCGAAAAATGGGGCTAATTTCGTACACACCAATATTGATCGTTGAAGACACTGAGATCAACAGTATGTGAAGTCAAAATCTAAGCAAAAATTAAACACATTGTGAATACATGGTCTTTACAACCAATGCAATATCATTGCCTAATACACACAAAGTGTATAGATGACGGCGCCCCCTTCAGGTATGTTATAAGAACCTCATCCACCTGACACATTACTTATGGGGACCAAATATTTTATTAATGTTATAGGTACCATATGAGACCAAAAACGACGTAGATTACAAAAATCAGGTTAATTTCTTATGAAGACCGGCTTGATGTCCCAATAAGAAAAACGGTCCTCACAACCATAAGCGTTTTTCGGAAATTGTCCCCGTAAGGTCTCAAAAGTCCACACACACACACACACACACACACACACACACACACACACACACACACACACACACACACACACACACACACACACACTAACACACACACACACTAACACACACACACACACACACACACACACACTAACACACACACACATACACTAACACACACACACACACACTAACACACACACACACACACTAACACACACACACACACACTAACACACACACACACACACTAACACACACACACACACACTAACACACACACACACACACTAACACACACACACACACACTAACACACACACACACACACTAACACACACACACACACACTAACACACACACACACACACTAACACACACACACACACACTAACACACACACACACACACTAACACACACACACACACACTAACACACACACACACACACTAACACACACACACACACACTAACACACACACACACACACTAACACACACACACACACACTAACACACACACACACACACTAACACACACACACACACACTAACACACACACACACACACTAACACACACACACACTAACACACACACACACACACTAACACACACACACACACACTAACACACACACACACACACTAACACACACACACACACTAACACACACACACACACTAACACACACACACACACACTAACACACACACACACACACTAACACACACACACACACACTAACACACACACACACACACTAACACACACACACACACACTAGCACACACACACACACACTAACACACACACACACACACTAACACACACACACACACACTAACACACACACACACACACTAACACACACACACACACACTAACACACACACACACACACTAACACACACACACACACACTAACACACACACACACACACACACACTAACACACACACACACACTAACACACACACACACACACTAACACACACACACACACACTAACACACACACACACACACTAACACACACACACACACACACTAACACACACACACACACACTAACACACACACACACACACTAACACACACACACACACACTAACACACACACACACACACTAACACACACACACACACACTAACACACACACACACACACACAGACATCATCGCGAAAATATTAAAATCGTATTCTAGGGACCCCAAAACGTGTTTATCCATTGAAAACTCACTACCCAATTTTTAGCATGATTCCCATACCTCTCTTATCTGAAGGGCGAGAGGTAAAAAGAACATAAAAATTTAAATGATTTCACAACGTGGGGCTTTCTGAGATCGAAGGCTCCACAAACCAATTTAATATATGAAGATAGAAAAACTGTCTGAATATTTACAAAAACTAATTTAAATGTTTATTTTTCTTATAAGAGAAGAAATAATATTGAGAGCTAGTATGCATATGTTTATCTTAAGTGCACCAAACGCTGTATCAGATTACTCGGTCCTATGACCTGAATGTTTTTTTTTTCTTAAAAGTGCGTTGTGTTAGATTAATACAGGGTGTTTCATTGGGAAACTGACATTCGTTAATTGCAGATAGGGGACACCTAGGCGATCTCAAAAACTCCATGCTTAATGGGTCCAACTACTTTAATAACCAAGAGGTTGTTTTATCTATTTTACCAATTTCTTGCATGGTTCATAACTTTCTAACCACACTGTATATTTTCATGATATTTGGCGGACATATTTTGTTTAAAGTGTCCAATCGATCAATTAATTTATAATAACAGAAATCCTATAATAACAGAAATCCTATAATAACAGAAATCCAGGTCCGTACTAAAAAAAAAAATATGATAAAATATTCCGACCCAAAAACAACACCCTGTATATCAGATTTTTCTAAAATAGATTCTGTATTTGCAAAGAGCACGAAAAAATTGGTTTATTGATATACTTTGTATTTTTGGCAAAATGTTTTTTCTTGTAAAATTTTGAGTTGGAATTCTGAGAGCCCAAAATTGAAAGTAATTTCTTTTTAATGTGATTTAATTTAAATGAACACTACTTAACCAAAATTGGTGGAATTTTAAAATTTTATGAATTTTTTCATTATTTGCGATAAATAATCTACAAAAAACATTCATATTTAATTAATGAATCAACAAAGAATAAATAACTTTAATTAATAAAAAATTACAAACATTTTAAAAACCGCCTAAAAAATATTACACGGGGTAAAAACATATCGGCCAGAAAAATTCACGTTAACAATAAACACAAGAACTATAAACACGAAATTTATGGACATTACGAATTTTCACAATTTTTTACGATTTTTTGCATTTTTTAGTCTTTAACGTTTTTTTAACGATATACGGTTTTTATGGTTTTTACGGGTTTTTTACGATTTATAATGATTTTTAAATGTTTTTTACTAATTTTTACAATTTTTTACGATATTACCTGTTTCGATATGTTTAAAAATGGCGAAGATATAATTTTTTTTTGATATTTCAACCCCCTCCATTTTCAGGTCGGATAAAAAAAGTTTCATACAAATTGTATTTGAAAAGTGTTAATTCATAATGGTTTTACTTTGTTATCATTAATTTTTAGATGTTTTTTATAATTTCTGTTGTTTTTTAAAGTTATTTATTTTTTGTAAATTTTTTATTATTTATTCGTTAAAGATGAATGTTTTTGTGGATTATTTATCGTAAATAATAAAAAAATACATAAAATATTAAAATTTTACCAATTTAGGGGAACTAGTCTACATTAAAACTAACTAAATCACATTAAAAAAAAAATTAGTTTCAATTTTGGGCTCTCACAATTCACACCATTTCAGAATTGAAACTCAAAATTTTACAAGAAAAACCATTTTGCCAAAAATGCAAAGTATATCAATAAACTCATTTTTTCGTGCTCTTTAAATACAGAATCTATTTTAGAAAAATCTGATATACAGGGTGTTGTTTTTGGGTCGGAATATTTATAAATTTATTGATCGATTGGACACTTTAAACAAAATATGTCCGCCAAATATCATGAAAATATACAGTGTGGTTAGAAAGTTATGAACCATGCAAGAAATTGACAAAATAGATAAAACACCCTGTATCTTGGTTATTAAAGTAGTTAGACCCATTAAGCATGGGGTTTTTGAGATCGCCTAGGTGTCCCCTATCTGCAGTTAACGTATGTCAGTTTCCCAATGAAACACCCTGTATAAATATATAAAATGTAGTTAGTTGAATAGAGACCTTCCTCGTGTATTCGTTGTTTTCTAAGTTCAATTAAATTTCAATTTAAATCAAAATCCACTGTTTTTATTTATCCCATTAACCAATAAAAACCGCTATAACTTATGTATTAAGCTTGCGGACTCTTGTTTGAACACTTCTCTTATGAAATAATGTGTTTTATCGATTTCTGTTAGAATTTTTAAAATCGGACCACCTACCCTCTTTTTGTACCAATATTATAACCCCTTATTATTATTATTCTGTAAAAAAATTATAATTTTTTTTTCATATTTATATAGATAAATTTCAATGAATTTAAAAACTTATGGGTATTACAAATAATATTTTTTAATTAAATTAATAATAAAGAGTGTGAATACGTATTGTTGGCAATATTTTGTATATTTTTAATACTAGTTAAAATTTTACTAAGTTTATTGAATTTAGAAAATTTTATTAAGAGTGAAATTAGAGTGGTGTGGAAACAAGTTATTTTTTCAATCAGCTAGACTTTACCTACCTATTCTTGATATCATCCTGTGTATTTTTATTGATTTATCGATCTTTTCATTTTTTTCTTTATAGTAACTTGATTTGATTTTATAATTTACGGATGTAAAAATAACTTTTTTTATATAAGTATATTGAATAAAAAATTAAATAATAAAGTAAATGTTTTTATTATTATTAGTGACTTGAAATAAAGTTATTCTATTTTATTATCACAAACTAGGTCAAATATTATACAATTTTATTAACTTTATTAATTTCAAATTAGACAAGTGAAAAATATTTAAAAATAATTAAAATAGGAATTTTAATTTGTTTTGATCGCTAAACTAATTTGTAAAAACTTTGAAAAATAAAAATGATTTGTAAAGTTACAATTTACTATAAAAAGATTAAAAATATATAAACTCACCAAATTCTCGTAGTAACTTCTAATCGGCCAATACTAACTGCCCCACGGAACTACCTGGAAACATTAATCCCAAGTACTTACAAGAAAGTTTGGGATTAAGTTTTAATGACCGCAATTTTTAGTTGTCTCTCAAATCTTCACTTTTTGTGTAATGTAGATTCTTTGTATGTAGATGGAACTTTTCAATACTGTTCTAAATATTTTTGTTAGATGTTTACTATAAAAATATGGTTTTTATGTTCCTCTAGTATTTTGTTTGTTAACAAATAAATCACAGCAATCGTACAAAATATTTGAATTTCAAAACGAAGCGAATAAATTCTGATTTTGAAATAGCAATTTAAAATGCAGCCAAGTTAGTGTGGCTCGACATTATTATTTTTTTGTTGCAAATTTCATTTAACACAAAATTGGTTTAGAAAAATTCAATATTTAGGTTTGTAATCGGAATATAAAAATCAATCTGTTATTGGAAAATATTTAAAATTGTTTTTCGGCATTTATCATTTACATCCAAATGAAGTTTTTTCTGATGAACTTTTTAATGTTATGCCAGAAGATGAAAGAGTTTTACAATTTTGTGATTACCCAGTTGATAATTATTTAACGGCAGATTGAACATTTCCACCTTAGATGTGGACTTCAAATTCATCACTTCTTATATTTACTACAAACACATGTGAATCATTTCACTAGAAATTTAATCAATGTTTTTATAAATCACATCCCGACATATTTAAATTTACCGACATTTTGTTAAATTTTCAAGCAAAAGTATATGTGAAAATTAGAACTGCACATATAATAGAAAAAGAACTTGATAAAACGGCAAAAAGAAAAGTTGATTTTATTGAAAATGGGCTAATTGAATATTCCGTTAATCAAAACATTACTAATTATTTTATATAAGTTAAAGTAGATTTATAAATAAACTTTATTGTTGTAATAAATTGCAATAGTTTCATTATTTAAGTTTCAAATTTTCGCTCTTATAGGTAGCGTGGGGCAGTTCGTAGTCGCTCTTAATCTTACTTTAAAACTGATCCCAATAAAATCTAGGTATCGTGGGGCAGTTCGTAGTCGCCCCTTCTAATGCTTTTACCTGAAATTAATAATATTTTAAATAATAAAAGGTCAATTTATAACAATTATAAATACGTAAAGTTACAACAATCATTTTTGGGTTTTTAACGATACTATCTCTCACCGGTCTCGAGTTGAATCAGGCCAACAGGCGGACGGACAGATCAGTTTTTTTTTCTACGAAAATTCTAATTAAATGAAGAAATAATTTTTTAATGAAATTTGATAAAAATAAAACTTTTGGTGTATGTAGTAGGCCAAGTATAAAAAAGATAAAAAAATTCTGGGTGGTCACGTATTGTATGGAAAATATTAATTTGGAAAAGGTAATACCATAAGAATAAAATAAATAGCCGGCGAGACCAAATTTGCAGTTAATAATCTGATAGAATCCCGAGTGCGAATAGGAATATGAGAATTATGAACAGTTTCTAATAAAAATTAGTTCAGGAGAAATCAGATTTGAAATCTTCAATTTCCGTTATGTTCTAGTATCTTTTTTTATCCATATTGTTAGATAATCTAAAGTGCCTATTATTATATTCGTTTATAAAATTGAATGAATTCGTACAGATCATTTTCTTTGCACACCTTGTGTATTTTTGTTGTCGGAAAATTTTATTGTTTATAAAAGTTTCTAAATCTAATAATTTATATTTAAATAAAAGAAAAATTACAAATATAAAATTTGAATAAAAAAATATGTATATTATAATATAAAATTACATTTTTGTTGCACATGCCGTCGTTTTATTTTTTTGTTACGTATATTATTATTATAACGATCATTTTCTTTGTACACCCTGTAGTTTTGTTTTGTCAGGAAATTTTATGTAATCTATTATATTTTAATTGCAGAGTTTACAAAATATACAAGGCAATTAAAATAATACGTATATTATCATCAGGGTTCGGAGGATATATCAAGTGATATATATTATGATATATATCCGATATAATCGATAATTTTATTTATTAAATTAAAAATGTTTTCCACCATTTTAAACATCCGAAAATGTCTCAATATGCTCTTGTACAAAAGTATATCAGTAGCGATTTATTCGGTTGTTGCGCAAGCATCCCCGCGCCGGCTTTGGGATTCCCAGCCCAGCTTCGCCACGATTTATTTTGTTATTGCTTTTACTTATCCTCTATCCCAAATAATCAGGGTTACCGTTTTAGATTTCCTACCAAATTAGTAGATTTTTAAGAAAAATGAGGGTGTTAATTTTTTTGTCCAAAATTTTTCCTCTTCACTTTGTCACTTTTCTGAAAATCCCCCTTTTTTTCTAAAACTACCCCTTTTTTCTGAAAATTACCCCTTATTTTCGTCATAAATTTCTCCTCTTTTCTCTAAAATACCATCACTTTTTGTGTCAAATTCCCCCTCTTTTCTCTCAATTTTTGTCACTTTTTCCTGAAATTACCCCTTTTTTCTAAAATTACCCCATTTTTTTCTTAAAATTACCTCTCATTTTTTCATTTTTGTTATTTTTTCTAAAATTTCCCCTCTTCCTCCAAAATTTCCCCTCTTTTCTTTCAAATTTTCGAAATTTTTTCTTGAAATTTCCCCGTTTTCCCCTTTTTTCTAAAACTACCCATTTTTTCTCATTATTGTCAGTTTCTGTCAAATTTCCACTTTTTTACGAAAAAATCACTTTTTTGAGTAATTGTTTTCTTCTTTCCCCCTTACCAATCCATTGGTACTGATAGAAAGGGAGAGGGAGAAAATTGGAAATAAAAAACAAAGAGTATATATAAAAAAATTGGGGGAAAAGTTGGAAACTAAAAAAGTAGGGAAAAAAAGGCTGGGGCGAAAAGTGGAAAAAAAGTAGGGGAAAAAGGCTAGGGCGAAAAGTGGAAAAAAAATAGATGAAAAATTGGTAAAAAAAGTTTCAAATTTTAAATTGTAGGGAAAAGTGGAAGAAAATAGGAGAAAAGTGAAAAAAAATGGGAAAAGAAGTGAAAAAAAAGATTTCAGGAGAAAAAGTGGAAGAAAAAAAATTTAACACAAAAAAATTGGTCAAAAATTTATATGAGAAGAAGTCTGAAAAAGTAGGAAAAGGACAGAATAAAAAAGTAGGGGAAAGGATAAAATTAAAAAGTTGGTGAAAATTGACAAAATAGGGGAAGAAATGGAAAAAGTTTAAAGGGGAAAAAGTGGAACAAAAAACGTTTGACACAAAGAAAATAGTAAAAAAAATGTGTAAGAAAAAGTGGAAAACAGTAGAGGAAAGGGTGGAATAAAAGAGCATGGAAAAAAGTAGGGAAAAAGTGAAAAAAAAATAGGGAAAGATGTGGAAAAAGTTATTGAGGATAAAAAGTGGAACACAAAGAAATTATTAAAAAAGTAGGGGAAAGAGGGTGGAGGAATAATGGGAAAAAACTTGGAAACAAAAAAAATACTGAAAAAACATGAGAACTAAATTATAAAAAAGGGGAAAAAATGTTTGAAACTAAAAAATGTAGGAGAAAATGTAAAAAAATATCTAAAACTCAAAAATGGGGGGAAAAAATTGGAAAAAAATTTGAAATTATAAAAATAGAGGAGAAAAAATGAATCGGGGAAAAAGTGGAAAAAAGTTTGAAATATAAAAAAAATAGTGAAAAACTAGGGGAAAAAGTGGAAAAAAGTAGGGAAAAGGTGAAAAAAATTGGGAAAGAAATAGAAAAAGTTTTAACGGGAAAAAGTGGAACAAAAAAGTATGACACAAAGAAATTAGTAAAAAATATAGGAGAAATTGTACAAAAAAAGTAGAAAAAAAGAAGTGGAAACAGTGGAATAAAAAATAGGGGAAAGTGGAAAACAATAGGGAACGTAGTGGAGAATAAGTTTCAAGTGGAAAGAGAAAGCTACATTTTCTTTTTTTTAATAGACAGGTTAGATTTAGATAGTCAAGACTTCTTTTAATAAAATAAATATAAATGGTGTTAAATTTTCTTCTTTTTTTAATACACAGGTTAGATTTAGATAGTAGATTTTGCTAGTTTATTATCGAAATATTGGTAGAATACGATTTATTGAAAACGGTAACACTGCAAATAATCCTTTCTCTGTTTCCCCTTTGTGTTGATTGTTGTGTTTTAAGTTAGTTCTGATTTTTATTTAATATTATGCCAAAACCAAACCATTCTGTTTAGCAATATTTTGACTGTATTTTAACATACCAAAAAATATGCCCAGTGAAACGTTCCTACCCTAGGTCACTTAATCTCTTATTAATTCCCATTTTTTTATTACTTTTTTCCTATATCTTTCTATTTCCATAGAATTATTTTACATATAAATTCTAATTTTATTTTCCCCTGTATAAAATTTACGCTTCCAATATTTCTCTTAAAATTCGTAAAATACTCAAAATAGCTAAAAAGTTGTCCTCTGGAATGCAGTTATCTACGATAACATAAACAAATTGGTGATTAAGAGTCGCAAGAGGGTAGATTCTCACTACGCAGTTACAATGCCTACGTCACGAAATGAGATTATTTTCGGGGTATAAAAAGGGCATTAAATGAGAAATAAAATCAGTATGAAAATTTTTACCATCGCCTAAACTATCTAACTGTACCTACGCATCGCTTCGAGAAAGAATAAATAAAAAACCAGCCTGAGAGAAAAATCAGTTCCTGTAAAATTGCCCATCGACGAAAACAACAATTATTTTGTAGACCTGTGTCTACCGCCAACTTCGACCCCGTAATAATTATTTATAGACCTTTGCTTATCGTATAGAAAACAACTGCCCATAAAACCAAAGAGAAAATAAGTAGAGAAAAATAACCCAAAATTAATTACAAAATAAAAATATCTATCTAAATAAAATGTCCCAAAAACACCAATTCAAAATCCGGGGAAGAAAATTCATATTTAATTTGCGTCCGGACAAGTAAACCATTTGTTTAATTGACCGTTCACAGCGGCGCGCCGTTGTGTACGGAAGGGTTAAGTCAGGAGTCTCATTTACCAATTACAACAATACACAATTCATTACACAGAAAATCTTGTGTTTTTATGAGTTGGTCAAGATTGTTACTATGTCTATTAAGGTACGGTCCCTTTTAAACAAAAAAAGAATTAATTATTTTGGGACGGTAGGAGGCAATGTGATCTCCCCTCCCCGTGAAATTTTCCCAATGAGGGATGTCGCAGACGGCAATAGACCCGCGGGCATTCCATCTTCCTACCGAATGATTAGGACATTATTGACCATAGTAAATACACGTGATTTCAAATCACTCAATTAAAAAGGTTATAAAATAGAAACAAACAGAAATATAAAAATAATTATACAAACACAAAATACAAATTGGTGGAATGTGACAAATGTCTTCTCTTTCGTCCACCCAGTGGCGGGTTTCTGTGAGGGGTCCTCACATACAAATAGAGTAAAGAGTAAATAATGTTTCAAGGTTTTGATTTAATTATCTTAAAAGGTTGAAATTACGGAATATACGATTTGAAGGTTTTTCAGTGTTTCATTTTTTACTTGCAGCAAACTTTACTATAACGAATAAAAATACAGCACAACTGGGTCCTTTAACAATACTAGACGATCAAGTATATTTTATGATAAATTTGAGTATGAAAGTTTCTTACCGAAATGGTCATCGGTTTGTTACTTTGTACTCGCCTTTTTCATGAGATAAATGGCCAGGGGGGTGGGAGGTTACACCAGTGATATTTGTTTATTTTTAATTATTTTTGTTTTTTATTTTTTATTTGAGTTAGAATAAACGGTTTTGTTGTTTAGAATATAGGTTTTTGTTAATGTGTGTTTGTGCTAAAATTTAGTTTGTGCAATTAACAATACTGTTTTTTAATTAAATAATTAAATTTAAAAAAAATGATATATATCATGTGATATATTTATATAAATATGATATTTTCGAACCCTGATTATGATGAAATAGATAAAAAAAAATTTAACGCTTTTTTTAATTTGTAACAAAAAGGGCGAGTGTTCGTATCACTTATGGTTTAGAATATAGCAATGTTAGCAACTGTATACAGCATGATGTCAAGAATAAATAATTTATGATTTAAAAATAACTGTTCAGTTTGCACACCATGTAGTTATTAATTTTACATAAAAGATTATCTCTAAATGTAATTTGATGAATATAATTTTTGGTGCCAAGTATTTTAAAAATTATTCAAATGAAATTAATTGTTTTCAATAACAATTTAATTTTTTATTATAACTGTAAAATCGGACACACTCGAATTGCACAAAAATTAAGAAGGGTCAATTTTATTTCACGTAGGTATCTATAATCCCTTAACGGAATTGCACCACTTTCGATTCTGGACACTTAATCCCTCACCTGAACTGCACAAGTTTAGATTCTTCCAAATTATGAAATATTATTATTTAATATTTAAAGTTCTTAATTTCTTAAGTAATTAAATTTAAATACTACAAGTCAGTTTAATTTAAAAATTTTTTATTTAAGATAAGATATTTAGTAACATCAAAAAATAAATACCATTACTTAATTCATTCATTAACCCTTTAACTGCGGGTAAAATACAGACAAAAAAAATTTGAAAAATATGCTAAAAATTTTGCATTAATTTAAATAATACACCAATAAACATGATTCTATTAATATCCAAAAATTAAAAAAAAAACATAAATTTTAAGAAATTCAAATCAAAAAATTCGAAAATTTTAAAAAAATAAAAATGTCTGGAAATTAAAAAATTTCGAAAGTTATGAAAATTGCAAAATAAAAATTGCAAAATAAAAATTCCAAAATTTCATAAATTTCAAGAATTTCAAAAATATTTAAAAAACCTAAATTTAAAGAATTTTTAAAATTTATTAAAAAATTAAAATGTCTTAAAAGTTAAAAATTCGAAAAGATATTAAAAATTTCCAAATATATTAAAAATTTCCAAATATATTAAAAATTTCGAAAGTTTTGAAAATTGCAAAATTAAAATTTCAACTTCATAAATTTTAAGAATTTAAAAAATATTTTTAAAAAATTAAAAAATTTAAAAAATAAAAACTGAATTAAAAAATTTCAAAAAAATAAAAATGTCTGGAAATTAAAAAATTTCGAAAATATATTAAAAATTTCGAAAGTTATGAAAATTGCAAAATAAAAATTTCAGCTTCATAAATTTTAAGAATTTTAAAAATATTTTTAAACAAATAAAAAAATTTAAAAAATAAAAACTCAATTAGAAAATTTCAAAAAAATAAAAATGTCTGGAAATTAAAAAATTTCGAAATATATTAAAAATTTCGAAATATATTAAAAATTTCGAAAGTTATGAAAATTGCAAAATAAAAATTTCAGAAATATTTAAAAAAAACCTAAATTTCAAAATTTCATAAATTTTAAGAATTTTAAAAATATATTAAAAAATTAAAATGTCTTGAAAGTTAAAAATTGGAAAATATATTAAAAATTTCGAGTTATAAAAATTGCAAAATAAAAATTTCAAAATTTCATAAATTTTAAGAATTTCAAAAATATTTTAAAAAAACCTAAATTTATCGAATTTTAAAAATATATTAAAAAATTAAAATGTCTGGAAATTAAAAAATTTCGAAAATATATTAAAAATTTCGAAAGTTATGAAAATTGCAAAATAAAAATTTCAGCTTCATAAATTTTAAGAATTTTAAAAATATTTTTAAACAAATAAAAAAATTTAAAAAATAAAAACTCAATTAGAAAATTTCAAAAAAATAAAAATGTCTGGAAATTAAAAAATTTCGAAATATATTAAAAATTTCGAAAGTTATGAAAATTGCAAAATAAAAATTTCAGAAATATTTAAAAAAAACCTAAATTTCAAAATTTCATAAATTTTAAGAATTTTAAAAATATATTAAAAAATTAAAATGTCTTGAAAGTTAAAAATTGGAAAATATATTAAAAATTTCGAGTTATAAAAATTGCAAAATAAAAATTTCAAAATTTCATAAATTTTAAGAATTTCAAAAATATTTTAAAAAAACCTAAATTTATCGAATTTTAAAAATATATTAAAAAATTAAAATGTCTGGAAATTAAAAAATTTCGAAAATATATTAAAAATTTCGAAAGTTATGAAAATTGCAAAATAAAAATTTCAGCTTCATAAATTTTAAGAATTTTAAAAATATTTTTAAACAAATAAAAAAATTTAAAAAATAAAAACTCAATTAGAAAATTTCAAAAAAATAAAAATGTCTGGAAATTAAAAAATTTCGAAATATATTAAAAATTTCGAAAGTTATGAAAATTGCAAAATAAAAATTTCAGAAATATTTAAAAAAAACCTAAATTTCAAAATTTCATAAATTTTAAGAATTTTAAAAATATATTAAAAAATTAAAATGTCTTGAAAGTTAAAAATTGGAAAATATATTAAAAATTTCGAGTTATAAAAATTGCAAAATAAAAATTTCAAAATTTCATAAATTTTAAGAATTTCAAAAATATTTTAAAAAAACCTAAATTTATCGAATTTTAAAAATATATTAAAAAATTAAAATGTCTGGAAAGTTAAAAATTCGAAAATATATTAAAAATTTCGAAAGTTGAAAAAAAATATTTAAAAAACCTAAAAATATTAAAAATATATCGAAAATTTAAAAAACATCAAAAATTTCAAAAAACTTACAGCTCTTTTTTGGTTTAAATTTACAGAATTCACTTTTATATATGTATCTTTTTGTATGTTTTTTATAATATCCCAAAAATACATAAATATGCGGATGCGGAGAACAATAATTTTTTATCTCTTTAATTGTTTAAAATTCCCCTAAAAATATGGAAGCTAGGGATTAAATACAAAATATTTACCCAGAAATATTTTAGTGCAATTCAGGTAGGGGATTAGTAGGCTAATGAGAATTTGGGGCAAATCGGGTGCACCGGTAAACTCTTTACATAATTTAAAAATAATTAATTAATACAAAAAATTTACATTTTTTCTTTCAAAGATATCAAATTAAATTAAAATTCTATTATGGTAGCTTTGAAAAAAATTTAAATAAAGCTAAAAATATTTTTCGATAAAATCCATACATCTTTTTATAATATGGAAATAAATATATCAAATAAAATCGAAATATTAATAAAAATGGTATTAGGGAAAACCAAAATAAATTCTTATTTACAATAATTTGGTTTAAATTAATCAATATTAAAAAATAAGAGCAACTATCTAGCAGGTAATTAATGAATACAAATATTAATTTTCCAAAATCAAAATTCGGTCATATTAAAAATAAAATTGTTAATATAATTTTAGAAATGAAATTAAAAAACAGAATTTGTTTACCTATTGTCCTGTTAATTTTCAGAGATGGAACACTACCTACCGCACATTGTTTAAATATTATTTTTTTAATTTGACATATTTTATATTGCCCAAACAATTACTTTACTTGACTTTCAATTCATTAAGTTATCCCAATGTTAAAAAAAAAATAAAATAAAATAAAAAAAGAGCTAGCCTTAAAACCAAAAATTAAATGAGTAAAAATAACACATAAACTTATTTAACAAACTAGCTACCAAAATTAACCAAGATTATTAATTTGATGATTAGAATTACAAAAACAAATATTCAAACATAACTAGAACTATTAAAATGGCAAACTATTAAAAATAATTAATTAAAATTGACATTATCAAATAAAATCCCCTGAGACAGATAAAAACAAACTTATAAAAATCATTTTTAAACACAACACTATTTCACGAACCATCCAAGTTAACCGTATGGACATCTAAATAAAAATGAAATGAATCTGAAACTAGTGAAACTATGTACACGCAGACGCAGAGAAAACTAGCCAACAGAAGCTTGTAACCCTCTCTACCGCGACCAATCAGATGTAGAGAATTTTATTATGTGTTATCTTAGTTGCGACCTGAGAGAGGGATTCAAAGGCAGCCGCCATCAGCAGGCAGCGTTGCCACATCCAGTAGATTTCTACTTTTTTGGTAGATTTATACCTTTTTTCAGAAAATTTTAGTAGGTAGATTTTGATACATATTTTAATATATAGGTATGTAACTTTCAATATTGTAAACATTATTTTAATGAAGCAATTACTTTAATGTCCATGTTGGTAGAAATAACTAATTTGGTATTTTTATTGCACCGTTGTATTTCCCAGACAACTAACGGTCGAATTGATTCAATAAAACTTTGTATAAAAATGTAAAGTACAAAGGTGAGGAAATTTGGGAAAAATGTAATTTTTTTAATTATTTCAAGAAAAAATATTTGATTTTTTTTAAATTAGAATAGAAGTCAGTTCCGTTTTATTTATTGCGCTTGTTTAAAAATCTAGGTTTATGTAATCAATAAATAGATAATTAACAATTTATTAATCCCCAACCTCCAACTCCTTTCTAATTTTCAACTTTTTATTGTAAAGTAGACTCCCGAAATATTTTTTAATTTTTTTAGTTAATTCAAGCAAAATAAATGTGGCAACGCTGCGCTTGAAATTTTTATTTTTCAAAAATTTAAATGGGTATATTCAAAGGGCTAAAAAAATTTAACATTTGAAGAAAAAAATTAAAAACTTCGTCAAAGACAGGTGTTTTTTAGTAGAGAAAATGAAAATTAAATTTTGCAGATTAAACGAAATGCAAATTAAAATTTAGGAGGCCGACACACCACGTGACTTTTGTGCTTGCCCGTTATGAAAATTATCCAAGGAAAATGTGCTAGAATTCTAATAAATTGGGTGTAAAAATTTTTTTGCCATTTTCTGGTTAATATTAAGTAATCCTACCATCATGTCCAATTTTTCTGCGCAGTTTTTTTGATGATATTAAAAATATTTATCAAAAGAGCACGTCCGTGTGCTACTTTTTTCAAAATCTAGAGAAAAAAGTTGATAGTCTGATTACTTTTACTAAAAATAATTGAAAAAAGTGCCACAGACATGCTCTTAAGAATTAATTACAGAATCCATTGGTGAAAATCCCAGCTTCCTACCTTTAATATTAACTATTTCAGGCAAGATAACTTTCGCCTCTTAAAAAAATTATGGTTCCACAGAAACGAAACATCGTGGGGGGAGTAAATTCAAAAAAGTAAACTGAACCAGTGGCGTCAAAAGACGATTTTACACGGGAAAATTTTTAAGGTAAATGCAAATATTACCACACAGCAGAAACAATATAACAATATTCCAAAGGATTATCTAGGGCAACTTTATCAGGTTTTCACTTATTAAAAAAATCAAAAATCCTCTTCAAAAAAATTTGTCAAATTCAACTTTGGCAAAAACGTTACTGACTAGATATATGTAGAATAACTGTATTAAGATGTGAATTATTTGCAAGTCGTCAGAGGCGGGTAGTAAACACCCTTATAATTTCAAAACCTAGTTAAAGTTTTCTGAAGGGTATTTGAGGGAGGGGGGGGGGGTAAGGAAAAATAAATTAAGCAACAAAGGGATAATTAACGGAGAAAAGACGAAAAATGAACAACAAAAAGAGGAATATTATTGAGAAAGACTAAATTATAGAAAAAATAGGGTAATGGGCAAAAAAGGGGGACACATTTAATGAAAAAAGAGACAAAATGATTTTTTTAAATAGGAAGAAATATTAAATAAATTGTCATAATGAAATAAATCGGTCAAGTGCGTGTTGGACTTCGCACATTTAGGGTTCCGTACCAAATGTAGTATATAAGACAACTGTGCAGAGACAGGATTCCTAAAGGACTTTAAAATTTTGATCGAACTAATAAGTCAAAAAAAATTATATGAATTTCACAATCCGCATACATATTAACAAATTTTGAAATGCAACTAACAAATTTGTTAATATCAGCGTAACCGACAAAGATAGAAACAAATTTATAAGATGTAAAATGTGTTTTTTAATAAAACTAATACGATTGTATAGATAAAAATAATAAAATATCGAATATCACAATTCGCATAAATACAAACGTACGGAACCCCAAAAATGAGGAAATGGTTATGAAAAAATCATATTTATTAATATATTGGTATTTGTAGGTAAAATATATGGAACAATAAACATTATCATCAAATTTCAAGTTCTATGGAAAGTTAAAAAATACTTCGGAAAATTTTGTAAAAAATGCTGACTTTGGCGGCTCCTCGTGCCTACGTTTTGCAATATTTTTTAAAACAAAAAATGTAGCTTTAATCTACTCAATAAGCTCTATTCAACGATACCTCACTCGATGGGGGTAGGCCAAATTTTTTTTTCAGCGCCCCCTTTAGCTGTATAAGAGCCCCCGTTGAAAAGATTTAAAAATATTTTTTTATATAATTTATATGGCTCTGGGTCAACAAGACACTATGAAAATTTGAAGGCTGTAGCTCCAACGGTTTAGCTGCTAGACCGGTGTGACAGACGGACGGACACGCGAGTGAGAGCAATAGGGTTCCGTTTCGACCCTTTGTGGTACGGAACCCTAAAAAAAGGGAAAAGATGTACTAAAAAGGAGGAGAAATAAGAAACAAGTGGTAATTTATAAATGAAATTGAATAAGTGGTAAATTTACTGAAAAAAAAAAACCAAAATTAGGATAATTTAATGAAACTGGAGTAATTTGAAAAAAGGGGTAATTAATTACTGAGAAAAAGATACAAAATGAGCAAAAATGGGGGAGGATATTGGTGATAAAAAGGCACTAAATTATGGACAAAATTGAGAAAAAAATACTAATTTATTGAGAAAAAAAGAGAAATTTATTGATAAAATGAATGTAACTGAGCAAAAAGGGGTTTTTCATTAGGGCCCCTATCTTAATAACATCTTCCAAAACCGCTTCTACCCCACCTTTTATTCAAGGTAAGATTCCCAAGGGACTGGACTATTAATAATATTCAATGCGTGGTTTGTTATGAAAATTGACATTTCTAAAATGTACAGAACGATTTTAATTTATTCAAATCAACGAAAATTTAAAAAAATAATTTGGCGGAAAAGTCCACATGATAAAATGTTTCGACTTAAACAAAATTACGTACGGCACTGTCTCAGTTGCTTATCTAGCAAATATTTATCTTTTAGACGATATTTAGAAAACATCAAATCTGCGTTCATCTGTAATAAAAATATTTTTTATGTCGGCGATTTTTTAAGCGACAGTGATTCTAAAGAATTATTATATTTACAATAAGAGATCACCGAAACAGGGTTACCGTTTTTAGTAGATTTCCTACTAAATTAGTAGATTTTTAAGAAAAATGAGGATATTTAGTAGAATTAATAATTTAAGTAGATTTCGGTAGATTTTGGTTTTGAATTTATTATTCGTTTCGCCCTAATCGGCTTTTATTGTACGTTAACTTGAAAGTTTGATTATTCATCACTGTGAACGAAGTGGTCTAGTGGTAGAGTGTAGACGTTGCATATGAAAGTTCCAGGTTCGAATCCTGATATATATATATATATATATATATATTTTTTGCGAAATAAATGTTTCCTCTTTTCTCTCAAATGCTGTTCATTTTTTTGTCTGAAATTTTTCCTGTTTTTACTTTGTCACTTTTTTCTGAAAATACCCCCTTTTTATTAAATTACCACCTTTTTTCTCAAAGTTTCCGCTTATTTTCTCATTTTTGTCTCTTCCTTCAAAATGTCGCCTCTTTTCTCTCAAATACTGTCACTTTTTGTCTCGAATTTCCCCCCTTTTCTCTCAATTTTTGTCACTCTTTCCTGAAATTAGTCCGTTTTTTCTAAAATTACCCCTTATGTTTTCATTTTTGTTATTTTTACTCAAATTTACCCTCTTCCTCCAACAAAACTTCCACTCTTTTCTTTTAAATTTTCTAACTTTTTTGTCTTCAATTTCCATTCTTTTCTTTCAAATTTTGGCACTTTTTTTCCCTTACCCTTCTTTTCTAAAGCTACCAATTTTTTCTCATTTTCTCAGTTTTTGTCAAATTTTCACTTTTTTTAAGAAAAAAATAATTTTTTGAGTAATTATTTTTTTCTTTCCCCTTACCATTCCATTGGTAATGATAGAAAGGGAGAGGGAGAAAATTGGAAATAAAAAGTTGGGACAAAGATTTACATATAAAAAATTGGGTAAAATGTTTGAAACCAAGAAAGTTTGGGCAAAAAAGGCTGCAGCGAAAAATGGAAAAAAAAGTAGAGGAAAAATTGGTAAAGAATAAGTTTCAAATTTTAAATTATAAAAAATAAGTGAAAAAGTGGAAAAAAGTTTTTGACACAAAGAAATTGGAAATTAGTAAAAAAATGTAGGAGAAAAAGTGGAAAAAAGTAAGGGAAAGGGTGGAATTAAAAATTAGGGAAAAGTGGAAGAAAATATTAGAAAAATGAAAAAAAAATAGGGAAAGAAGTGGAACAAAGAAATTAGTAAAAAATGTGTGAGAAAAAGTCTATAAAAGTAGAGGACAAGAAAGGTAGAATAAAAAAGCATGGAAAAAAGTAGGGGAAAAGTGAAAATAAAAATAGGGAAAGTGGAAAAATTTAGAGGAGAAAAAGTGGAACACAAAGAAATTATTAAAAAATTAGGGGAAAGAGGGTGGGGAAATAATGAGAAAAACGTTGGAAACATACAAAAATTAGTGAAAAAACAGGAGAAAAAAATGAGTTAGGAAAAAGAGGAAAAAAGTTTGAAACTAAAAATTACTAAAAAATGTAGGGGTAAGTGTTAAAAATGTCTAAAACAAAAAAATGGGGGGGGAATTGGAAAAAAATTTGAAATTTATAAAAATGGTAAAAAAGTAGAGGAAAAAAGGATTTTGGAAAAATTGGCGGAAAAAAGATTGAAATAAAAAAAATAGGAGATGAATGAGTCGGGAAAAAAGAGGAAAAAAGTTTGAAATATAAAAAAATTAGTGAAAAAATAGGGGAAAAAGTGGAAAAAAGTAGGGGAAAAGTGAAAACAAAAATTGGGGAAAGAAGTGGAAAAAAGTTTTAACGGGAAAAAGTGGAAAAAAAGTTTGTCACAAAGAAATTAAGAAAGAATATAGGAAAAAAAGTGGAAAGAGTGGAATAAAAAGATTGGCGAAAAAGTGGAAAAAACTAGAGGAAAATGAAAAAAACGAAGTGGAGAAAAATTTTAAAGGGAAAGGGAAAGCTATAATTTCTTTTTTTTAATACACAGGTTAGATTTAGATAGTCTAGACTTGTTTTAATAAAATAAATATAAATTGTGTTATATTTTCTTTTCTTTTTTAAAACACAGGTTAGATTTAGATAGTCACGACTTCTTTTAATAAAATAAATTAAAATACACAGGTTAGATTTAGATGCTTAGTAGATTTTGGTAGTTTATTATCGAAACGTTGGTGGAATACGGTTTATTGAAAACGGTAACACTGCACCGAAAGACATAACAGTGATAAATAAATCTAATAAAACAGTAGGTATTCAATGGAATTCTAATTCAATCCCCTTTTACTTCTAATAATAATCAAATTACCAAACGGAAAATTTTATCTGAAATTCTTAAATTTTCATCTCGGTTAATTAGGATAACTCGTAATTAGAGCCAATCTTCAGCCAAATTCAAAGTCTGTACGAAGCAAAAATTTATTTTGATGATGACATTCCATTATCGTAACCATAGGACCGGATTTTACCATATTGAGAAACTTTGAAGGTGTTTTTACCTCTCGTTCTTCAGATAAGAGAGGTATAGAAATCGCTAAAAATTGGGTAGTGAGTTTTCAATGAATAAATACGTTTTAGGGTCCCTAGAATAAGATTTTAATATTTTCGCGATGATGTCTGTGTGTGTGTTAGTGTGTGTTTGGATGGATGTTGTAGTAACGATAACTCAAAAACTACTGAATAAAAAAATTGAAATTTTGTATACAGGATTCTGATACTCTAGACTAGATCTGATTAAATTTTGGTGCCAATCGCACAACCGGAACTGGCAGTTGTTATGGGTGATGACGCCATTATTATACAAAACGGCAATAAAGTTTTACACATATATTTTGTATACCCTATAGTTTATTTTCATCTCATTAAAATTTTCGAAACTTTTGCCATTGTTGCCAGATTTACAAAAAAATAATTTTTTTTCATACTTTTTTGTGTCAACCTGTAAATTTTTGATTCAAAAATGGCGAGAGGTCATGTGCTGGCCACATCAGATTTTTTAATTAAGATTTTCAAAAAAAAAATCATACAGGGTGAGTCATAACTATTGGGACTGAAACGGCCCGACCCTAGGTCACTTAATATCCTATTAAGTCCCATTTTTAATTATTATTTTTCCTATATTTTTCCATTTCCGTAGAATTATTTTATGTAAAATTCTAATTTTATTCTGCGCTGTATTAAAATTTACGCTTCTAATATTTCTCTTAAAATTCGTAAAAGACTCAAAATAGCTAAAAAGTTTTCATCTGGAATGCAGCAAATCGGCGTTGAGGGTTCTCGGAAAAGACTAATTCTACCACGCACTTGCATTCCTTACGTCACAAAATAAGATTATATCTGGGTATAAAAGGGCATAAAATGAGAAACAAAATCAGTCTGAAAATATCTAAATAAAAGAGTGTTGTTCATTTGGTCCCAGCGGACAATTTTGTCAGCGGGGGTTCCTTAATCCTACCGTTCTTTTGGCCTCAAGTTTTAAAATTAGGCGAGCATTTTGGGCACAGTGGTTATCGACCATAAAGTAACTAATCCTTTTGATTCAAATATTTTTAAGAAAAAATTATAGGAATAATTTCAGTGATTTTTTAATTTTTTTTTTTCTCCAAATAAATAATCTCGATTAGATTTGTATAGTAAAGAATTTTTTTCTTCAAATAAAAACAATGATTTGACAACAATTTTATTTAAACTATATCTAAAACAAATTAAAAAAACTCATAATTAATACAAAACAATATGAAAAATCAAAAAAAAATATACTATTAGAAAAAAAATACAACACTAAGAAAAATATAAAATAGTTACATAAAATACCGATTAAAAATTATACTAGGTATTACAAAAATACAACACTAAAAAACATAAAATATATAAAATACCGAATAAAAATTATATGATATTTTTATAATGATACGAAACTGCTTTAATAAATTGACACCTTAAAAGTGTGTTATTTTTGTATTGTTATATTAAATTCGTTAGATAAACATGGCGTTTTTTATAATTCGAGTTTTTAAGTTTGCTAGGTATATTATGTGTACTATTTAATTTCACATAGGTATTTAACTAAATATCGAGAATAACATAGATACATTTGAATATAACCGATTAGAGTAGTAAAATAAGACAACCCCATTCATAAAACCAATAATTTGACAATAATTTTATTTAAACTGTATCTAGGAATAACCCACAATTGAAGAGATAACAAAAATATTATTTAATATTTAAATCATCCTATTTCATTTTCCTAGAACCGCTAATCCCGCTTTCGTGTCCAAAAAGCCTACACTTTTAGAACGGACAAAAGATTAAATTCGGATAAAACTGACCACTGTGCCGAAAAGGGTTCCACCCAAATAAAATGTCTCAAAATCACCCCCAATTCAAAATCCGGGTAAGAAAATTCATATTTAATTTGCGCCCAGAGCAGTGCACCATTTATTAGCGACGAGAAAATAGGGAATTGCTTACTACGACCCATATCAAATATCTATCTTCGTAACTAAGCGAAAACGGGCTATAGTATCTTCGGGAGAAATGATCCCGTCGAAATCTGAACAACTTAATTTTTTTCTGTGGTCTGTATGTCTGTCTGTTTGTCGTCCGCAATGCTTAAAAATGTCATAACTTTCTAATGCTTTAATGTATCGACTTGAAATTTTCACCATTTTTTAAAATCCACGAGTAGTACAACATTTTAGATCATTGAAGTTGGCACCCACTTTTGCGAATTTTCCAAAGATTTGCTGTGCATTCGTTTGTCCATCAACTGTCCATTATTGTCCACTAATTATTTTCGTTTGTCCGCTCTTCGTGTCAAAATTCGGCCCAAAAACTGTTTTTGCAAATTTTGCTCTCGGCACCCACAAATTGCAAAAAAATTATTCACCGCACAGGTCGTTTGTTCTTTGTTTGTCCACGTTTGTGCACCAATTAGTTTTGTTTGTCCACCCACCTGTTAATGATAATTAATTATACAAATTTTAGAAAATTGTGATATCGTGAAGTTGACACACCCTTTTTCGAATTTTGAAAAAAAAATTTCGTGCATTCGTTTGTTCTTCGTTAATTCAAGATTGTCCACCTAAAATTTTTGTTTGTACAAACACCATTTCAAAATCGACGATTTTGGTTTTAATTAATAAACACCTTAATTTTTAAACATAGAAAAAAACTTTATAAGGTTTTTTTTTTATTCAAGGTCAAATAGCGCTTACTATAGCCTATCAAGGTTTTAAAACAACGTTTCGTCTTTGAAGGACCAACATCAACTATTTTTTTTTATACGGACCTGTACATTTTATTTCATTTTTGAATTCCCCATTTTTTCATTATCCAACCATGTAGAAAATTTAATTTTTGTATGTACTTTGGGATTTTTTCTTTTTTCTCTTTCTATCTACACTTAGTACGTGTTAATAGCATTAATAGTTTTTCTGTTACAGGGGTTAAACAAAAAATTATTTATTAAAATCTACAATTATCTAAGTTATTTTGTTTAATTAAAAAATATATTAACATCTATTTAATACAATTAAAAAGACAATAAAAAATTCTATAAATGGGAATTTTTTCAAAATTTTTGATCAAAAATTGTGACCTTGAGAAAAGGGAGAGACCAAAATGAGAAAAAATATAGTTATGGTCTCTCTCTATTTTCATTCCATTTTCACTGAAAATATTTATAAATCACTTTACTTAAATAAAATTAATTTAAAATTGAATCTACTTTGGGCTTAATTTCGATTAAATATTTAATTTCTATTTAATATTTGAATGTAAATTTTCTTAAATAACTACAATTAAATAATAATAGTTATTTATGTAACATAAGTATAAACATCTGTTTATACCCGCGGTGCATAAAAACTTTTATGTCATACTAGTCATTGCATTCAAAAGATTAATATTTAAAAAAACCTGTTTTCGTCTTTATGCACGCGCGGGGCATATAATGAACAGGACCGTACATAGAAAAATTCTTTAAGTTTAGTTTATTGTCAAAACCTTTGTGTTATACATGGTTAAATAGAGAAAAAATGAGGGTTTCAAAGATGAAATAAAAAGTACAAGTACAGGTATTTAAAAAAATAGTTGTGGATGGCCCTTCAAAGACGAAACGGTGTTTTACAAAATTGGATACTATATGTGAAGCCATAAAAATCTATTAATTCATCTCGAAAATACACATCTTTTTTCCTATTTAACCGATATTGGATCTATTTCGGTTTGAGATATCTGTATACGCAAATTAAATTCGATCCACCCTGTATACTCTAAACCCAGTGAAAAAAATATTAATTTTGTTGAATAGTGTTATAATTTTGAACAAAAGAAGCTGAAGATTGTCTACTGGAATTTTATTTTTAGATGTTTATAAAATTGGAGTAAAAAAACCAAACAAAGCGATATTGGTTACTGCTTTGGAACTATGTTTTTCAACCCTGAATTAGTTAGCGACTTCTTTGTTTTTCAACTCCTAGAAGAAAAGCCCAACGACGAATGATTAGGTGCATTTGCTAATTATTTAGTGGAAAATTATATATCAAAAGTTATTTGCGCATATGTCCTATTCGGAATATATTCAGGATTTTTATGTACCGCGAACACATAAAATGAAACTTATCTATGACATAATCTTTTGTTACTTAACAAAACAAATTAATTAACATTAAATTTTCACGCAATTAATTTAATGATACAGAAGAAATTATTTTTATGGAATATTTGCCTCCAGATTTCGAATATTTGTCTCTCATTAGGGAATATTTGTCTCCCAATAGGCGCTAAAAAAATTATTTTTATGGAATATTTGTCTTCACATTTGGAATATTTGTCACCACATTTGTAATATTTGTCTCTCATTATGGAATATTTGTCTCCCAATAGGCGCTAAAAAAATTATTTTTATGGAATATTTGTCTCCACATTTGGAATATTTGTCTCTCATTATGGAATATGTGTCCCCAATGGGCGCTAACAAAATTATTTTTATGGAATATTTGTTTCCAGATTTGGAATATTTGTCTCTCATGATGGAATTTTTGTCCCCCAATAGACGCTCCTGTTTTACCAAACTTTCCAGTTTCGCACTGCGTTCGGTATTGCTGCTGGTGATAAGATGTCGATATTGATTATGGGACTCGCGAGTAAACCGAATTTTTATTATTTTTCCGAGCGCATCAATCTGTTATCTGCTAGGTTAAAACGAAATATTTATATTTGAGAAAATGAACAATCATGGTTTACTGTATATGTTGCAGGAGAAATATTTTTTGATTTTGATAATGTAAATAAAAAATTCTATGCAGTTTAAAAAAAAGTCATAATCTCCAACACCAAAAAACCCCATGTACCAAATTTGAATGGAATCGGTTAATAATCATAAATTTCGTCCACCATTTTGGAGTCGCCATCATGATATTTATTTTGAAAAACAAATTCATAATCGCCGACCCCAAAAACACCCAAATACCACTTTTGAAAATAATCTGATCATAATCACATATCTCGTCTGCCATCGTGAATTTATTAATTTTGAGGAAAAATTTTAAATCTCAAACCCCAAAAACCTCCATATGGCAATTTTGAAGGAAATCAGTCCGTCCGAAATGAAATATCTATAGTAGTATATTATTCAACAAGCATATAATGATGGCTATTATTCACAAGGGTGAAGTTTACGACACGAGCCGCAGGCGAGTTTCGTAAATCACCCGTGTGAATAATAGCCATTATATGCGAGTAGAATACTGTACTTTGTCCACGACTGTAGCTATTTATTAACAAACTTTTATTGGCAAACATTGATCGAACATTATTTTTAATATTTATAACATAATTAGATAGAATATTAATATTATATAACTACAATTTAACATCAATTATTTATGTTAATAGTTACATTTGAAAAATTTGTTAAGTTAATTGCAGAAATAGGATTAACGTCAACATTAATATTCTGATTATTAGTTGAAATTTTTGATTATTGGCATAAGAATTAGAATCATTTACTTGTATGGAGCTTGATAATTACTTCTGGAGGTGAAGGTGTTAAGCACATTTTATTTTCACTTTGTCAATCCATTATTTTATTACAATTTAGTAAAAATTTTAATATAATATTCTCCACGACCATTACTGACACCCGTATGCATAGTCGTTCGCCAGCCACTCGCCAAAGTTTCGCCGCTCGCTACCCAAGAATTGTAATGCATAGTCAAACGCCAGAACAGTAACGACTGCGCACTAGTTTATATTTCGGCGAAGCGGTGGCGAAATACGGGAGATGGTCAGTAGCATCTCCGCCAATTCTCTCGCACACTTTCAAAACTATTTCATTTCAGGGAACGAGGGAACAGTTGTAGTAATGCAGTTTTTAAGTTATAATTATATTTTTTTTAATAATTCTTACAAAGTGTTTTATTATAATATATACAGGATTAAATAATTTTTTTAATTTTCGAATTTTACATATAAAACTAAAATTTAAATACATTATCATTACAAACAAATTTGATAATATTAAACTTTGTTTAACAATTAAATTATAATTATATATTTTTAATAATTCATACAAAGTATTTCATATAAACAGGATGGAATATTTTTTTTTTAATTTTCTAATTTTAAATATAAAACTAACATCTAAATACATTATCACAAACAAAATTGATATTAAACTTTTTTTAATAATTAAATAATAATTATAAATTTTTAATAGTTTCTACACAGTGTTTTATTACAATATATACAGGATGATACAATTTTTTAAATTTTCTATTTTTATTAATTTAGCCTGTTATTGCTGCATAACCAGTTTTATAACATGCCTCATCCATTCTTACTTTATATAATTCCTCAAGCTTTTATCGTTACCTATTTATGAGCTGCAACCTAACTTGCGTTATTTCGTCTAGGTGACTTTTTTGCAATTTTTATTTTTTTTAAGAAGACACACTAGATTAGATGGTGTAGCTGAAATAAATAAAAAATGTTGGACATTACAGTACGAACAAGAACAAAAAGAAATTATACTTTTCAGTACAATTTTCACATGATGTATGAAGTAGCACATATTCATAAAAAATACATAATTTGAAAAGTACAAATTTAATTCTTTTGTTGACACGTTTTACGATTTAAACGTAAATAATTAAAAAAAATAATATGTACCTATTACTGGGAGTACTACTTCATTTACCCGTGCTTCAGAGGTGATAGAGAAGTTGAAGGTGTGTTTAAAATAAAAGGGAAACCTTTTTTTGTAACAATTTTTATAAAAAATACACCATATCTTTTTAAGAACTTGTAAATTATTAAAAAAAAAATTACCTTTTTCCGAATTCAATATCGTTTCCACCACTGTGTCTCCTTCAATATTTACGTTGGACGTACATGCGTAAATTTTTGGACGGTTTTTATCTATGAAAAAAAAATTGCATTTAGTATAACAGACGATATACAAAAACGATACTACATGTAATTTTTTTTTCGTTATTAATCCATCGTTATTATAATTACCTGCGTATTCGTTGCCACATTAAATTCGGCTACAAATTTTTCCCATGCTTTCTTTTTTTTCTATATTATCATCCGTTCTATTTTCAATAACAGGATATCGTCCAAGAATCTGTAATAATATTTCTTTCTCGCCCGCTGAATACTTCACTGCCATTTTTAATTTAATGGTCTTCAACCGCAACCGAACCACCGAATTTTAACTTTTCAATAAGAAAAAAATGCACCGTGTCATCTAAATTCCTCAAATGCACGTAGTAATACCCACGTGTTTACTGTAAACAGATGAATTACGCATGCTTAAGCACCCAAGGACGGTCGGAGACTCGTAGGAGCTTTGCCAGAGAGGAGACCGGAGAGAGATCGACTATGCACAGTAAACCATGCGTCGTACTTTGGCCAGCGCGTCGCTGGAGCACTCGCTGGGATAAGCCTTCGGCGTATCGCGAGCGAACGACTATGCATACGGGTGTGATGTATGAATTCTGAAATCATTTTTAATAATAGAATGTAAACATTCACACTCTAGAGTCTGAATATTTATTCTATAATACTTGCCTCTTATGCATTTTGCATGTATTTTCATTCTTTATCAAGGTAAAGAATGGATTTTCTGTAGTCAAAAGTTTGACATTTCAATTTAAATTATTAATTTGACTTTTAGATGACAGTCGCGGCTTACTAAGAAAATGGATAAAATTTATAATCGTTATATCACAATGGTTAAGTATAGGAAAAGCGGTGATAAAAAGTAGTGAATAATGATTATTCACTGCTAATAGTGTATAATATACCATTTTAAGTTAGAAAATTCTTCAAAAATGGCTTCATTATAAAACAGTCGTGGACAAAATATATTTGGGATTTATATTTATGATGATTTTACGAATTTATCGAAGATAAACAAACAAACAAAGTTAGTTTTAGAGCATTGCCATATCCTAGCAGAGCTCAGAGATTTTCTTTCTCTTGGCATAAAATGAAATAAGATTAAAATTATATTGTATAGTAGACCAGATAAATAATATGAAATAAAATGTCACTACTAAAACGAGTAAATAATTTGGTCAAATGTATGCTGAAATAAATCGTAAATAAGACATATTGCTACATCTGTTGAATAATAGATTTATGAAATTTGACATTAATATGACATATGTCACATTTAGTTATTGTTATGAATATTGGAGTGTGCCACTGCGGCCTTAAAGAGACCTGTGGAAAGGAACATATAAAATAAAATTATTAAATTATTATTAAATATTTCCATATATCAGAAACACTATAAAAATATTATTAAGGGTTTTTTAGGGAAAAGTTTACAGCATCACAATTAAAAAATCGAAAATAATCTTCAAAGTACCCTCAGAAAAGTTTGGCCAAGTTCAAATTTTGCACAAACATTACTGACTACATGTAGAATAACCGTATTAAGATGCGAATTATTTGCGGGCCGTCAAAGGGGTAGTAAATACCTCCACAAATGGAAAAAAATCAAAAGTTCCCCTCAGGAAAGTTTAGCCAAGTTCAAATTTCTCACAAACATTACTGACCATATGTAGAATAATTTTATTAAGATGTGATTTATTTGCAAGCCGTCAAAGGGGTAGTTATTATCCTCACAAAATTTTTGATTGGGGAAACTACGACGAAAGGTACTTTTTATTTTTATTCTATTTGTGAGGGTTTTTACTACCCCTTTAACGGCCCGCAAATAATTCGCATCTTAATACAGTTATTCTACATGTAGTCAGTAATGTTTGTGCAAAATTTGAACTTGGCCAAACTTTTCTGATGGTACTTTGAAGATTATTTTCGATTTTTTAATTGTGATGCTGTAAACTTTTCCCTAAAAAACCCTTAATAATATTTTTATAGTGTTTCTGATGTATGGAAATATTTAATAATAATTTAATAATTTTATTTTATATGTTCCTTTCCACAGGTCTCTTTAAAGAATTTTTTACGAATAAAATCATCTTCCGACGCCACTGGGCGAAAATCGGCTGCCAGAAAGTGGCTGCTAAGTTCACACCGGTTTTTTTCATTACCATTCCCTCATTATTAGGGTTCCGTACCTTTATGCGAATTGGGATATTCGATATTGTATAATTTTTATCTGTGCAATCGAGTTTTATTAAAAAACGCATTTTTCATCTTATAATGTTTTTTCTATCTTTGTCGGTTACGCTGATATTAACAAATTTGTTCGTTGTATTTCAAAATTTGTTAATATATCTAAGTATATATGCAGATTATGATATTCATAATATTTTTTTCTTCGCCGAACACACATGCGTCAGTTTATTTACCTTTTCACATCTTTAAAATGTTTTACCAAATATTTTTGACTTATTAGTTCGATTAAAATTTTAAAGTCCTTTAAGAATCCTACCTCTGCTTATATTCTCCATTTGGTACGGAACTCTAAATGTTCGAAGTCCGACACGAACTTGACAGATTTTTTTACTATTCTCTATTTGTCCCCATTTTTCCTTTAATTCTGCTATTTTTACCTACTTGTCGTTATTTTTCAATTGTGTTCCTATTTGTATGTATTTTTCACTATTTTCCCAGTTTGTCCAGTTTTTCGTATATTTCCCTATTTTCTCTATTTTTTGTTTTTTTCTCACTATTTTTTCCTGTTTTCCCTTATGTTTTTCTATTTTGCCCTATTTTTCATTATTTTTCCTATTTTACTTAATTTTTCCCGTTTTTTCCTATTTTCCCCCGGTTTTCTTTAGTATTTCTTTTTTTTCATGAATTTTTATTATCATCTATACTCATTTTTCTTAAAAACTGACAGTAATAGAATGTCTTAAGGAATGTGACAGGAATGTTGACATCTGTAGTTGAGATTTTCGATGGTTAAGGGAAGGTTAAATTTTTCCAGTGGCGGGCAATTTTATTGTTTTACATAGGTTTACGATATTTTAATTTAATACATTTTTTTTTATAATAATTTAGATTATTTTTATTTCGATTTTTTCTGTTGCACCAGATATAGTTCTAGTTAATAGGAAGTGAACATTATTCCAAATTTTCATGCATTAAAAAAAATATTTCAAGGCTAAAATCAATAAAAACCCAGCCTCCCATTATTCTTTTTTGTTGTACTAGATTGTTATATTTATATTACTTATTTCCAAAAAAAAATGAAACGTTTGATATTGGTTAGTTTTGTAAAGCGTTTTATTTTATCAACAAAGCATAAAATGTTACAAATATTATTGAATTGATTTTCTTTGTGTTCATTCTTAAATTGGCTATAAATAATTTTGTGTTTGTATGACCTTTTAGAGGAATTATTTTAAATTACAGGTCCGAATTTAAAATATATTCCCTTCAAACCATTAAATAATATTTTTAAAACATGAAAATTTGGAACAATGCTAGGAACAACTAGAACAATATAGTAAAACAACAAAAAATAATTAGGGGCTAGCTATAAATGGTTTTAACTGATTTTGAGCTTGAAATAATTTTTTTCAAGACATGAAGATTTGGAACAATTCCAAGAATAACTAGAACAATCTAGTACAACAAAAACTTCGAAAAATAATAATGGGGAGCTGGACCCAAATGGTTTTTATTGATTTTGGGCTTGAAATATTTTTTTTAAGAAATGAAAATTTGGAACACTGTTCAGACCAAACAGAACAATTTGGTGCAACAGAAAAAATCTGATGTGGCCAGCACATGACCTCTCGCCATTTTGGAATCAAAAATTTACAGGTTGACACAAAAAAGTATGAAAAAAAATTATTTTTTTGTAAATCTGGCAACAATGGCAAAAGTTTGGAAAATTTTAATGAGATGAAAATAAACTATAGGGTATACAAAATATATGTGTCAAACTTTATTGCCGTTTTGTATGATAATGGCGTTATCACCCATAGCAACTGCCACTTCCGGTTGTGCGATTGGCACCAAAATCTAATCAGATCTAATCTAGGGTATAAGAATTCTGTATGCAAAATTTCAAATTTTTTTATTCAGTAGTTTTTGAGTTATCGTTACTACAACATCCATCCAAACACACACACACACACACTAACACACACACACACTAACACACACACACACTAACACACACACACACACTAACACACACACACACACACACACACACACACACACACACTAACACACACACACACTAACACACACACACACACACTAACACACACACACTAACACACACACACACACACACACACACACACACACACACACACACACACACTAACACACACACACACACACAGACATCATCGCGAAAATATTAAAATCGTATTCTAGGGACCCTAAAACGTGTTTATCCATTGAAAACTCACTACCCAATTTTTAGCATGATTCCTATACCTCTCTTATCTGAAGGGCGAGAGGTAAAAAATGAGGGGGTAATCCCACCCAACTTTCCGAACACTCCTAGTACAGTAATTGTTTAATCGATTACTTTAGTTTTTCTGCATCAAAATACATAAAATTAGTTTACAAAAAAAAAATAATTTTTTCTAAAATTTTTTTTTAACTTATAATTTTGTATAATTTCTATAAGTATTATTTTAAAATTATGAAATATTTCACACATAATTTACTTTTTGATCCCTTTCGTATATATTATTTACTTTTTTCATTTGTTTTACCATTCTCGATAAAACAAAATAAAAAAAAATAATTTTTTTTTATTTTGTTTATAAGAATTAGAATGTTAAATTCGAAGAGACTAAAATATTTTCTAAATTTAGAGTTTTATATTACCTATCGAATGGTATAAATCCCATTTTAATATCTTTAATATTTTTAAAGTTATTCAATTTTTTTAAACTTATATTAAATTTCAAAAAAAAAAAATTATGAATTTACAATTTTTAGAATAAAATTTTGAAAAAAATCACAATTATAGAGTTTTTTACTACAAATATAATGGTATTTTGTTTTAATTTTTAATATTAATATTAACCTTAAAAAAAATAAAACCTATTTTTGAATAATTTTAAAGTCAATAAATAATTAATATCTCATTCAATTATTTTCAAAATGGGAAAGAGACCTTTTTAAGGTTTTCTGGATCAAAATCCATTTATAAAGTTGGTTTAGAAAACAAAAAAAATCCGCTGTGTCATCCCAGGACTTTCCCGGCTCAACCGTAGAGAAAATGTTATTTATTATTATTATTTTAATTACAAAATACTAAGCATTACATTGATTTATGGAACACATTAAAAATAGCGAGCTGATGGTGAATTAATATTTCAATGTTGGTAATTACATAAGCTGAGCATGCGCACGTTATATATCATACTGCTACAATTAGGATCTCCTAAAATCATGTGTGAAAACTATTGGGAATTCGGGAAAAAATTTCATACAATAGTTGTAGGGAATTTTAATTGTGTATTTTTCTCGCCATCTAGCGGCGAAACTATGAGGAATTCGACAAAAGTTAAACATAAAAGTTAAAGAAAATTTGATGCTTTACAACTTTGCACAAGAAAGTTTTGCACTAAATACATTGTTTGTCCTCAAAATCAAGAAAAACTAGAGAAAACATACATGCCATTTTTTACGCGCCCTCTAGTGGCGCAACTATTGGAGATTTTAGAAAAAGTTTGAGACAAAAGTTATAGAGAATTTTATGCTCTAAAACTTTGTACCATAAAATTTTGCACTAAAGCATATTGTTTGTCCTCAAAATCAAGAAAAACTAGAGAAAACATACATGCACATTTTTTACGCGACCTCTAGTGGCGCAACTATTGGAGATTTTAGAAAAAGTTTGAGACAAAAGTTATAGAGAATTGTATTCTCTAAAACTTTGTACTACGACATTTTGCACTAAAACGTATTGTTGGTCCTCAAAATCAAGAAAAACTATAGAAAACATACATGCACATTTTTTACGCGCCCTCTAGTGGCGCAACTATTGGAAATTTTGAAAAAGGCTTAAGACAAAAATTGTGGGTAATTTTATGTTCTAAAACTTTGTACCACATTTTGCACTAAAATGTATTGTTTGTCCTTAAAATTTAAATAAAGCAATAAATTGTTACATGTATATTTAACCAATGTCGGTCTTGAGGACCGTCCACTGTACCAATTTAAACCAAAAACTAATGGTCGCATTCAAGGCACACACCGACCCTCCATACCAAATTTCAGCTTAATTGGTCAAACGGTTCGGCAGTTATCGTGGAAGATTACACACAGACACACAGACAGACCATACGCTGGAAATAGTCTCAATCTTCTTGGGGGACCTCAAAATGGATATTTCCATCGATATCTCATCAGATCTAATCTAGGGTATAAGAATTCTGTATGCAAAATTTCAAATTTTTTTATTCAGTAGTTTTTGAGTTATCGTTACTACAACATCCATCCAAACACACACACACACACACTAACACACACACACACTAACACACACACACACTAACACACACACACACACTAACACACACACACACACACACACACACACACACACACACACACACTAACACACACACACACTAACACACACACACACACACTAACACACACACACTAACACACACACACACACACACACACACACACACACACACACACACACTAACACACACACACACACACAGACATCATCGCGAAAATATTAAAATCGTATTCTAGGGACCCTAAAACGTGTTTATCCATTGAAAACTCACTACCCAATTTTTAGCATGATTCCTATACCTCTCTTATCTGAAGGGCGAGAGGTAAAAAATGAGGGGGTAATCCCACCCAACTTTCCGAACACTCCTAGTACAGTAATTGTTTAATCGATTACTTTAGTTTTTCTGCATCAAAATACATAAAATTAGTTTACAAAAAAAAAATAATTTTTTCTAAAATTTTTTTTTAACTTATAATTTTGTATAATTTCTATAAGTATTATTTTAAAATTATGAAATATTTCACACATAATTTACTTTTTGATCCCTTTCGTATATATTATTTACTTTTTTCATTTGTTTTACCATTCTCGATAAAACAAAATAAAAAAAAATAATTTTTTTTTATTTTGTTTATAAGAATTAGAATGTTAAATTCGAAGAGACTAAAATATTTTCTAAATTTAGAGTTTTATATTACCTATCGAATGGTATAATCCCATTTTAATATCTTTAATATTTTTAAAGTTATTCAATTTTTTTAAACTTATATTAAATTTCAAAAAAAAAAAATTATGAATTTACAATTTTTAGAATAAAATTTTGAAAAAAATCACAATTATAGAGTTTTTTACTACAAATATAATGGTATTTTGTTTTAATTTTTAATATTAATATTAACCTTAAAAAAAATAAAACCTATTTTTGAATAATTTTAAAGTCAATAAATAATTAATATCTCATTCAATTATTTTCAAAATGGGAAAGAGACCTTTTTAAGGTTTTCTGGATCAAAATCCATTTATAAAGTTGGTTTAGAAAACAAAAAAAATCCGCTGTGTCATCCCAGGACTTTCCCGGCTCAACCGTAGAGAAAATGTTATTTATTATTATTATTTTAATTACAAAATACTAAGCATTACATTGATTTATGGAACACATTAAAAATAGCGAGCTGATGGTGAATTAATATTTCAATGTTGGTAATTACATAAGCTGAGCATGCGCACGTTATATATCATACTGCTACAATTAGGATCTCCTAAAATCATGTGTGAAAACTATTGGGAATTCGGGAAAAAATTTCATACAATAGTTGTAGGGAATTTTAATTGTGTATTTTTCTCGCCATCTAGCGGCGAAACTATGAGGAATTCGACAAAAGTTAAACATAAAAGTTAAAGAAAATTTGATGCTTTACAACTTTGCACAAGAAAGTTTTGCACTAAATACATTGTTTGTCCTCAAAATCAAGAAAAACTAGAGAAAACATACATGCCATTTTTTACGCGCCCTCTAGTGGCGCAACTATTGGAGATTTTAGAAAAAGTTTGAGACAAAAGTTATAGAGAATTTTATGCTCTAAAACTTTGTACCATAAAATTTTGCACTAAAGCATATTGTTTGTCCTCAAAATCAAGAAAAACTAGAGAAAACATACATGCACATTTTTTACGCGACCTCTAGTGGCGCAACTATTGGAGATTTTAGAAAAAGTTTGAGACAAAAGTTATAGAGAATTGTATTCTCTAAAACTTTGTACTACGACATTTTGCACTAAAACGTATTGTTGGTCCTCAAAATCAAGAAAAACTATAGAAAACATACATGCACATTTTTTACGCGCCCTCTAGTGGCGCAACTATTGGAAATTTTGAAAAAGGCTTAAGACAAAAATTGTGGGTAATTTTATGTTCTAAAACTTTGTACCACATTTTGCACTAAAATGTATTGTTTGTCCTTAAAATTTAAATAAAGCAATAAATTGTTACATGTATATTTAACCAATGTCGGTCTTGAGGACCGTCCACTGTACCAATTTAAACCAAAAACTAATGGTCGCATTCAAGGCACACACCGACCCTCCATACCAAATTTCAGCTTAATTGGTCAAACGGTTCGGCAGTTATCGTGGAAGATTACACACAGACACACAGACAGACCATACGCTGGAAATAGTCTCAATCTTCTTGGGGGACCTCAAAATGGATATTTCCATCGATATCTCAATTTTTTTTTGCTCGTTCACCTTACTTTCCCTTTGTTGGGTCCGGGAAAGAAAAAAATCAAATTTTTTGTCAAAAAATCATGGGTAAATCCATTGAATTGTTTTAACTTTTTTCATTTTTTGCTGTAACTTTTACAAATACTATGTTAAAATTATGAAATAGTTTACACACAGTACTTTTGGATCCTTTTCCGATATCCTATTTACTTTTCATTTATTTTTTATAGTTATTGATAAACCGAAATTACAAAAAATTTAAAAATATTCTTTATTTTGGCTATAATAATTACAATTCTACATTTTAAGAAACTAAAATACATTTTGAATTTAGAATTTTATATTATCTTTCGAATGGTGAAAATCCCATTTAAATAACTTTAAATATTTTAGTAGTTATTCAATTTAATTTAAAATCGTAATAAAATTTTGAAAAAAATTATAATCATAAAATTAATTATTACAAATTACAACAGGGGGCTAGTTCCAAAAATGGTTTTTTAAATTTTCCGGCCTTTATATTGAAGTTTAAGGAATAATTTTCTGGAACAATTTGGTACAAACCTAGAACAATTTGGAACAACTTTCAAAATATTAAAATTCGAAAAATGGGGGCTAACTTCACACACACAACGTCTTAAGGGTATAATAGCACCTCAGTAAAATTTGAAATCGAAAATCTTTTTGTAAAATGGCTGAAATTTTAAATGTATATATTTGAGGAAGTTATCGAGGGCTTCTGATGTTTTTCTTAAAAGTACTTTTTGTTAAAGAGAAAAAAATTCGGCGACCTCATAAAATTGGAATTTTGACAAATAAATTTGACCTGACCTAGATAATGTCACAATAAATATGCTGTAAAAATTTTGTTTCTTAATATCAAACCGTTGTCTTTCTCCCTAGTGTACAGAGTGAAGTTACTGCTAGGAAGCAGGAGCAGCTGGATCCATATAAACCAGAAATTTTGAAAAATGTATTTTCGACAACGGTTTGATATTAAGAAACAAAATTTTTACAGCATATTTATTGTGACATTATCTAGGTCAGGTCAAATTAATTTGTCAAAATTCCAATTTTATAAGGTTTCATAATTTTAATTCTTGAATTTCTATTACGTATTTCATAATTTTAAATCGGCAATTTCTATTATGTTTTTCATAATAGAAATACGTGTATTAAAATTATGAAATTCATAATTTTAATTCTTTAACAGAATAATTACGGAATTAAAATTTTTGAACGAAAGATTTTTTTTCTTGCTTTATAAACGATGTTAATAAATACCAAAACGGCACGCCATAATATACCTTTCTAAGTTCTTGAAAAACAGTAAATAGGTAATATAATTTGAAATGAAATAATCTTATTTTCTGAAAAACAATAATTCATCAGGTAAAAACTCATTTTATGACGGAATTACCGAACCAAATTATTTTTACCAAAAAGTTTCTAAAAACAATTTATGCAGCATCAAATTAAAACTATGAACAAAAATCAAACGACATCATTTTTTGGGATAAGAAATTTTTCTATAAAAATGAAGAATAAAATTAATTCCAGTTTCGGAAAAAATTATAAATAATTTCTCAAAAATAAAATTGAACATTTGAAACCAATTTCTTATTTCTTGGCAAAAAAACCGAAAATTGAAACATCAGTAGTAGAAAATTCGTAAATATTAAAATGTAGAGCATTCCTGAATTAAAAAATATTTATATTTAAAGAAAAAAATCAAAAATAATTATTATTTTAAAATAAAAAAAAAAACCGAATTGTTAGCAAAATTATTTAAAACCATTTAAACGTAAAATATATTTAATTAAAAATATTATTTTAGAAATATACACTGGTACCAAAAACCTCAAAATTAAATTGTAAAAATAAAATTGCTGAAATAAAATCTTTTAAAATACCTGTAATTACCTATTATTGCATCTGTTAATTTTTGAATTCTTGACACAACACTGCACTTTTATTTAATTAAAAACGAACCGCAAGGATAAATTATTATTTTTATCAACGAACATTAGAAAAATATGGTCCAAAATTATAGGTCCCCAGAAATAGTATATTATGTACCAAGGGACTAAAGTGCTACTTTTAATCCCGAGAGTGTATTGGTTTTGTTATTTGAGGGATTCAAAATATTTTAATCCAAAGGGAGTAAACTGGCATTTTAGTCACTAAAATGAGGGGGTAAATGCATGTTTTACTCCCTGAGGTGTGAAAAATATATTACATGGCTTCAAAATTAAATGCTAAATAATTTAAAACGATTTTGTAATTTTACTTTAAACCAACCCAAATAAATAAAATAAATTATAAAATCTCCTAACACCACTTTTATTAAATAGGATAAAATTATTTTTTTTAAATTTTTAAAACTACAAAAAGTTTTACAAAAAGAGTCCAATTTTTTTAATAATAAAACATCAAATTTTATGGAAAAAATTTGAATATTGTAAATTTTTGTTTAATTAATATAAACAATTAAACTAACTTTTTAAACAAAAAAAAAATAATTAAAAATTACAAACATTGCGAAATTTTCCGAAAACTTGAAAAATAAAATTTTTGAAATAAACCAAAAAATTGATAGGTTAGGTTATATTTCGAAACAAAAAAAAAAGTTTGAATTTTTGATCCAAAAAATAAAAAATGAAATTACTTATAAAGCAAAAATAACAAATTACTAATAAAGGAAAAAATAATATTTAAAAAAATAAAAATTGATGGTAGATAATTAAAATTTTAGAAAATTTGTCTTAAAAACTATTAAATTAGTAAAAAAATAATTTTTGGGAAAGACAAAAGTTTTTTTTAATAAATTTATATGTTATAAGTGTATCAAAAATTAAATTTTATTAAAAACGAAATTAAACCTGAATAAATTAATTAACAAAAAATGCAGCTCCAAATTTTTCAAGTAAAATATAACGAAAAAAAATTGGGTAGATGTAATTATAATAATTTCCGAAAACTTTAAAAACAAAATTTCTGAAATAATTATAAAAAATATTCTAATTTTTTTCTAAGTAAAAATTGAACAATCGTTCTTTAATTACACAGATTTTCATTTTTAATGTATAAAAATTCTGACAAATTCCTAAGAAAAATTTTATAAAAAAAGAGGTAAACTAAAAATGGAAAATCATGAATAAATCCAATATCTAAAATTAAAGTGTTCTTTATGAAATTAATAAAACCTAAATTAATGATAAAATATTGAATTAAAGTCTCAAATTTTTTACACAAAAAATTAACAAAAAGAACTCTATCGGTGTGAACTTTGCAACCACTTTTCACTCAGCAGACAAATGATCAGTGGAGTCAAAGGATTATTTTATTCCTAAAAAAATCTTTTAAGGAACCTGTAGACAAAAATATATAAAATAAAATTATTAAATATTTCCATATATCAGAAACACCATAAAAATATTATCAAGGGTATTGTAGGAAAAAGATTTTTATGTTAGTTTTATATTTTATTTTGATTCGGCAAAATTGGAACATGGGGAACTTCTGATTTTTTTCTACTTATGAGGGTATTTCCTACCCCTTTGACGGCTTGCAAATAATTCACATCTACAAAATGTTTGTGCAAAATTTGAATTTGGCCAAACTTTTCTGTAGGGTACTTTTGCAGATTATTTTCGATTTTTTTAATTCTGAGGCTGTAAACTTTTCCCTTAAAAAGACTTGATACTATTTTTATAATGTTTCTGATTTATGGAAATATTTAATAATTTCATTTTATGTTTCTCTCAACAGATCCCTTAAAAGAATTTTTTTTCGAATAAAATCATCTTCCGACGCCACTGGTCATTTGGCGCTGGGTGAAAATAGGCTGCCAAATTCACACGGGTGTAAATTTTTGCTTACCTAATCAAACTTTACAATTAAACTAACATTTGGAGAAAATAAAACCTAATAATTAAAAAATTATGAAACCCATATGACAATGATGAAAATTTTCCGAAAAATAAATTTTTTTAAATACCCAAATAAAAAAACTTAAAATTTTTCAAAAAATCAGTTTTTTTATGTATGAAATTTTTATTGAAATTCTTAAAAAATGAAATAATATATGAACATTTTCACATTAAAAATTTATTGTAAGTTAAAATTTGAAATTTTGAATTAAATTAAATTTATGGAAAACATTTTTTTTAATTTAGAAGTTTATAAAAAATGAAAAAGAAAATATTGTTTTGTTAATTGTTTGTTTGGAAACATTGGTTGAAATTTTAAAAAAAAAATTAATAAATTCCTAATTATGCTAATATAGTTAGCCAAACGTACTTGGAGTGATAAAGAAGTGAAATTTTAGTTTGTGATGATCTTCAACAGAATATTATAGTATTATCAAAAATCAAAATTTAAAAAAAATTGAAAACTGAAACAAGAAAATGTTTAAAAAAATTTTTAACCAGAAATTAACGAAAAAATTTCAAAGATTGTAAATTTTTGTTAAATCAACTATTAAGGATGGTACAAAAATATTATTTCAAATTTTTTTTTGAAAATTGCAAAAAATTTTAAATAAAAAAAATAATTTTTCCGAAAAATTATTTTGTTGTAAATAAAAATAATTGTGTGAACTTTTTGATTAAAAAATCAAAATTGATAGTAATTAAAATTTTGGATAAATTTAAATTTACGAAAATATTTTTTTTAACTCATATTGAAAATTACCTATTTTATCTTCAAATTTTTGAAAGACGGCAGGCACTGCACTTAATTTTAAATAATGAAAATTATTTAATAAGATTTCGGCGGTGTTAAGAATATAAAACTATTCCGTTGATATTATTAAAAGTATAAAAATTATTTTCAAAACATTATCACTAGCTACCAGAAAATTACAAGTACAATATTTTATGAACAAAATCAATAGATTTTAACAAATGACAAAATTATTTAAACAACCAAAAATAAGTATATTTAAATTAAAATGAATTCTAATCAAAATAGAGCAATTTAATTAAAGTAATTCCAGTCCTCAACACCGCTTACCGAATACGCGAACTTAATTTAAAAATGATTTTTAACTTGAACCAGTCTGCATAATGCAGAATCAACAATCAAAGCAAGCACAAAGCGGAGCAAAAACAACTTGTTCTCACAAGCGACAAAACGAAACTGACGAATGAACGACGGCGACAACGGTCGATCATCAACGAGTCGACGATTGAGTGACGACACGACGCGAACACGAAGCAGAAAATTTTTTCCACACAGAACAAGGTAGAGGATTTCAAAATAAAATTATTCCTATTTTTAACGGGATCTCCTCTAATTCAGCAACCAAGAATTTGCGGGCTTTTTCATGATATTTAAATTATTTATTTAAAGAGCGCGTCTGTGCTGATTTTTATACATTTATCTAGAAAAAAAAGTTGATGGTCGTATCACTTTTACTAAATATAATTTAAAAAAGTACCACAGTACACACATTTTTAAGTAAAAAAAAATAAAAAACGTGATTTTAGGTTTTCCATTTGATGTCTATTACTTAATAATTTTTTGTATCATTTTAGATTACGCCACAATACATATATTTAAATAAAAAAAAAATAAAAAATGTGAAGTCAGGTTTTCCATTTGATGACTATTTCTTAATAATTTTTTGAATCATTTTTGATTATGCCACAGTACATTTTTTAAAATAAAAAATGTGAGATTTGGTTTTCCATTTGATGACTATTTCTTAATAATTTTTTGTATCATTTTTGATTATGCCACAATACAAATTTTAAAAAAACAAATTAAAAATGTGAGGTTATGTTTTCCGTTTGATGTCTATTACTAAATAATTTTTTGTATCATTTTTGATTATGCCACAATTCATTTTTTTTTTTTTTTAAATGTGAGGTTGGGTTTTCCATTTGATGACCACTCCTTAAAATTTTTTTGTATCATTTTTGATTATGCCACAATACATTTTTTGGATTATGCCACAATACATATTTTTAAATAAAAAATGTGAGGTTAGGTTTTCCATTCGATGACTCTAACTTAATAATTTTTTGTATCATTTTAGATTATGCCGCAATACATATTTTTAAATAAAAAAAAATTAAAAATATGATGTTAGGTTTTCCATTTCATTTCTATTACTTAAAAATTTTTTGTATCATTTTTGATTATGCCACAATACATTTTTTTTAATAAAAAATGTGAGGTTATGTTTTCCTTTCGATGACTTTTACTTAATGATTTTTTGTATCATTTTAGATTATGCCACAATACATATTTTTAAATAAATAAAAAAAAAATGTGAGATTAGGTTTTCCGTTGACGTCTATTATTTAATAATTTTTTGTATCATTTTAGATTATGCCACAATACATATTTTTAAATAAAAAAAAAAAAAAAAAATGTTAGGTTAGATTTTCCATTGATGTCTATTCCTTAATAATTTTTTGTATCGTTTTTGATTATGCCACAATACATTTTTTTTAATTAAAAATGTGAGGTTAGGTTTTCCATTTGATGTCTATTACTTAATAATTTTTCGTATCATTTTAGATTACGCCACAATACACATTTTTAAGTAAAAAAAAAATAAAAAATGTTAGGTTAGATTTTCAATTGATGACTATTCCTTAATAATTTTTTGTATCATTTTTGATTGTGCCACAATACATTTTTTTTAATCAAAAATGTGAGGTTAGGTTTTCCATTTGATGACTATTCCTTAATATTTTTTGTATCATTTTAGATTATGCCACAATACACATTTTTAAAAAAAAAAAATTAAAAATGTGAGGTTAGGTTTTCCATTTGATGTCTATTACTTAATAATTTTTTGTATCATTTTAGATTTAGCCACAATACAAATTTTTAAATAAAAAAAAATGGAAAATGTGACGTTAGATTTTTCATTGATGTCTAATACTTAAAAATTTTTTTTATAATATTTGATTTTGCCACAATACATTTTTAAAAATAAAAAATGTGAGGTTAGATTTTCCATTTGATGTCTATTATTTAATAATTTTTTGTATCATTTTTGATTATGCAACGATACAAATTTTTAAATAAAAAAAAATAAAAATGTCAGGTTAGGTTTTCCATTTGATGTCTATTACTTAATTATTTTTTGTATTATTTTTGATTATGCCATAATACACTTTTTTAAATAAAAAATGAGAGGTTAGGTTTTCCATTTGATGTCTATTACTTAATAATTTTTTGTATTCTTTTTGATTATGCCACAATTCATTTTTTTAAATAAAAAATGAGAGGTTAGGTTTTCCATTTGATGTCTATTACTTAATAATTTTTTTATTCTTTTTGATTATGCCACAATTCATTTTGTTAAATAAAAAATGTGAGGTTAGGTTTTCCATCTGATGTCTATTACTTAATTATTTTTTGTATTATTTTTGATTATGCCACAATACATTTTTTTAAATAAAAAATGTGAAGTTAGGTTTTCCATTTGATGACTATTACTTAAAAATTTTTTGTGTCATTTTTGATTATGCCACAATATATTTTTTTAAATAAAAAATATGAGGTTAGGTTTTCCATTTGATGTCTATTACTTAATAATTTTTTGTATCATTTTTGATTATGCCACAATACATTTTTTTAAATAAAAAAAAAATTAAAAATGTGAGGTTAGGTTTTCCATTTGATGTCTATTACTTAAAAATTTTTTGTATCATTTTTGATTATGCCACAATACATTTTTTTAAATAAAAAATGTGAGGTTAAGTTTTCCATTTGATAACCATTCCTTAAAATTTTTTTGTATCATTTTTGATTATGCGACAATACATATTTTGAAATAAAAAAAAATAAAAAATGTGAGGTTAGGTTTTCCATTTGATGTCTATTACTTAATAATTTTTTGTATCATTTTTGATTATGCCACAATACATTTTTTTAAATGAAAAATGTGAGGTTAAGTTTTCCATTTGATAACCATTCCTTAAAATTTTTTTGTATCATTTTTGATTATGCCACAATACATATTTTGAAATAAAAAAAAAATAAAAAATGTGAGGTTAGGTTTTCCATTTGATGTCTATTACTAAACAATTTTTTGTATCATTTTAGATTATGCCACATTACATATTTTTAAATTAAAAAAAATGTGAGGTTAGGTTTTCCATTGATGTCTATTACTTAATGATTTTTTGTATCATTTTAGATTATGCCACAATTTATTTTTTTTAGTAAAAAAAAATAAAAAAGTTGTGGTTAGATTTTCCATAGACGTCTACTACTTAAAAATTTTTTGTATCCTTTTTGATTGTGCCACAATACATTTTTTTTAATAAAAAATGTGAGGTTAGGTTTTCCATTCGATGACTATTACTTAATGATTTTTTGTATCATTTTAGATTATGCCACAATACATATTTTTAAATAAATCAAAAAAAAAATGTGAGGTTGGGTTTTCCATTGATGTCTATTACTTAATGATTTTTTGTATCATTTTAGATTATGGCACAATACATTTTTTTAAATATAAAATGTGAGGTTAGGTTTTCCATTTGATGACTATTCCTTAAAATTTTTATGTATCATTTTCGATTATGCCACAATACATTTTTTTAAATAATTTTGTATCATTTTGGATTATGCCACAATATATTTTTTTAAATAAAAAATGTTAGGTTAGGTTTTCCATTTGATGTCTATTACTGAATAATTTTTTGTATCATTTTAGATGCCACAATACATATTTTTACAAAAAAAAAATGTGAGGTTATGTTTTCCATTTGATGTCTATTACATAATATTTTTTGTATAAAATTAGATCATGCCACTATACATATTTATAAATAAAAAAAATAAAAAATGTGAGGTTATGTTTTCCATTGATGTCTATTACTAAATAATTTTTTGTATCATTTTAGATTATGCCACAATACATATATTTAAATAAAAAAAAAATAAAAAATGTGAAGTTAGGTTTTCCATTTGATGACTATTACTTAATAATTTTTTGAATCATTTTTGATTATGCCACAATACATTTTTTTAAATAAAAAATGTGAGATTAGGTTTTCCATTTGATGACTATTTCTTAATAATTTTTTGTATCATTTTTGATTATGCCACAATACATATTTTTACATAAAAAAAAATGTGAGGTTATGTTTTCCATTGATGTCTATTACTAAATAATTGTTTGGATCATTTTAGATGCCACAATACATATTTTTACATAAAAAAAAATTAAAAATGTGAGGTTATGTTTTCCATTGATGTCTATTACTTAATAATTTTTTGTATCATTTTGGATTATGCCACAATACATATTTTTACATAAAAAAAATAGAAAATGTGAGGTTAGGTTTTCCGTTTGATGTCTATTACTTAATAATTTTTTGTATCATTTTAGATGCCACAATACATATTTTTACATAAAAAAAATAGAAAATGTGAGGTTATGTTTTCCATTGATGTCTATTACTAAATAATTTTTTGTATCATTTTAGATGCCACAATACATATTTTTACATAAAAAAAATAAAAAATGTGAGGTTATGTTTTCCATTGATGTCTATTACTAAATAATTTTTTGTATCATTTTAGATTACGCCACAATACATATATTTAAATAAAAAAAAAATAAAAAATGTGAAGTTAGGTTTTCCATTTGATGACTATTACTTAATAATTTTTTGTATCATTTTTGATTATGCCACAATACATATTTTTACATAAAAAAAATGTGAGGTTATGTTTTCCATTGATGTCTATTACTAAATAATTTTTTGGATCATTTTAGATGCCACAATACATATTTTTACATAAAAAAAATAAAAAATGTGAGGTTATGTTTTCCGTTTGATGTCTATTACTTAATAATTTTTTGTATCATTTTGGATTATGCCACAATACAAATTTTTAAATAAAAAATGTGAAGTTAAGTTTTCCATTTGATGTCTATTTCTTAATAATTTTTTGGATCATTTTTGATTATGCCACAATATATATTTTTAAATGAAAAAACTAAAAAATGTGAGGTTAGGTTTTCCATTTGATGTCTATTACTAAATAATTTTTTGTATCATTTTAGATCCCACAATACATATTTTTACATAAAAAAAAAATGTGAGGTTATGTTTTCCATTGATGTCTATTACTAAATAATTTTTTGTATCATTTTAGATGCCACAATACATATTTTTACATAAAAAAAATAAAAAATGTGAGGTTATGTTTTCCGTTTGATGTCTATTACTTAATAATTTTTTGTATCATTTTGGATTATGCCACAATATATATATTTAAATAAAAAATGTGAGGTTAGGTTTTCCATTTGATGTCTATTACTTAATAATTTTTTGGATCATTTTTGATTATGCCACAATATATATATTTAAATAAAAAATGTGAGGTTAGGTTTTCCATTTGATGTCTATTACTTAATGATTTTTTGTATCATTTTAGATTATGCCACAATACAAATTTTTAAATAAAAAAAAATTAAAAATGTGAGGTTAGGTTTTCCATTCAATGACTATTACTTAATAATTTTTTGTATCGTTTTTGATTATGCCACAATACATTTTTTTAAATAAAAAATGTGAGGTTAGGTTTTCCATTTGATGTCCATTACTTAATAATTTTTTGTATAATATTAGATCATGCCACAATACATATTTATATATTAAAAAAATTCTCATATTTTCTTTAAAAATCTTCACCATAAACCCTGTAAAACGTAAAATTTCTTGAAAATTATTGACTTAAAAGTGTGCCACAAGTACTTTTTACCTTTAAAAAATCTGATGTGGCCAGCACATGACCTCTCGCCATTTTTGAATCAAAAATTTACAGGTTGATACAAAAAAGTATGAAAAAAAATTATATTTTTGTAAATCTGGCAACAATGGCAAAAGTTTCGAAAATTTTAATGAGATGAAAATAAACTATAGGGTATACAAAATATATGTGTCAAACTTTATTGCCGTTTTGTATGATAATGGCGTTATCACCCATAGCAACTGCCACTTCCGGTTGTGCGATTGGCACCAAAATCTAATCAGATCTAATCTAGGGTATCAGAATCCTGTATGCAAAATTTCAAATTTTTTTATTCAGTAGTTTTTGAGTTATCGTTACTACAACATCCATCCAAACACACACACTAACACACACACACACACACTAACACACACACACACACACTAACACACACACACACACACTAACACACACACACACACACTAACACACACACACACAGACATCATCGCGAAAATATTAAAATCGTATTCTAGGGACCCCAAAACGTGTTTATCCATTGAAAACTCACTACCCAATTTTTAGCATGATTCCTATACCTCTCTTATCTGAAGGGCGAGAGGTAAAAATAAAAAATGTGAGGTTAGGTTTTCCATTTGATGTCTATTACTTAATGATTTTTTGTATCATTTTAGATTATGCCACAATACAAATTTTTAAATAAAAAAAAATTAAAAATGTGAGGTTAGGTTTTCCATTCAATGACTATTACTTAATAATTTTTTGTATCATTTTAGATTATGCCACAATATATATTTTTTAGTAAAAAAAAATAAAAAATATGTGGTTAGATTTTCCATTGACGTCTATTACTTAAAAATTTTTTGTATCATTTTTGATTGTGCCACAATACATTTTTTTTAATAAAAAATGTGAGGTTAGGTTTTCTATTCGATGACTATTACTTAATGATTTTTTGTATCATTTTGGATTATGCCACAAAACATATTTTTAAATAAATAAAAAAAAAAAAAAATGTGAGGTTAGGTTTTCCATTTGATGTCTATTACTTAGTAATTTTTTGTATCATTTTAGACTTTGCCACATTACATATTTTTAAATAAATAAAAAAAAAAAAATGTGAGGTTAGGTTTTCCATTTGATTTCTATTACTTAAAAAAATTTTGTATCATTTTAGATTTTGCCACATTACATATTTTTAAATAAAAAAAAAGTAAAAAATGTGAAGTTAGGTTTTCCATTGATGTCTATTACTAAATAATTTTTTGTATCATTTTAGACGCCACAATACATATTTTTACATAAAAAAAAATAAAAAATGTGAGGTTATGTTTTCCATTGATGTCTATTACTAAATAATTTTTTGTATCATTTTAGATGCCACAATACATATTTTTACATAAAAAAAATAGAAAATGTGAGGTTAGGTTTTCCGTTTGATGTCTATTACTTAATAATTTTTTGTATCATTTTAGATGCCACAATACATATTTTTACATAAAAAAAATAGAAAATGTGAGGTTATGTTTTCCATTGATGTCTATTACTAAATAATTTTTTGTATCATTTTAGATTACGCCACAATACATATATTTATATAAAAAAAAATAAAAAATGTGAAGTTAGGTTTTCCATTTGATGACTATTTCTTAATAATTTTTTGTATCATTTTTGATTATGCCACAATACATATTTTTACATAAAAAAAAATGTGAGGTTATGTTTTCCATTGATGTCTATTACTAAATAATTTTTTGGATCATTTTAGATGCCACAATACATATTTTTACATAAAAAATGTGAAGTTAAGTTTTCCATTTGATGTCTATTTCTTAATAATTTTATGGATCATTTTTGATTATGCCACAATACATTTTTTTAAATAAAAAATGTGAGATTAGGTTTTCCATTTGATGACTATTTCTTAATAATTTTTTGTATCATTTTAGATCCCACAATACATATTTTTACATAAAAAAAAATGTGAGGTTATGTTTTCCATTGATGTCTATTACTAAATAATTTTTTGTATCATTTTAGATGCCACAATACATATTTTTACATAAAAAAAATAAAAAATGTGAGGTTATGTTTTCCGTTTGATGTCTATTACTTAATAATTTTTTGTATCATTTTGGATTATGCCACAATATATATATATCTAAATAAAAAATGTGAGGTTAGGTTTTCCATTTGATGTCTATTACTTAATAATTTTTTGGATCATTTTTGATTATGCCACAATATATATATTTAAATAAAAAATGTGAGGTTAGGTTTTCCATTTGATGTCTATTACTTAATGATTTTTTGTATCATTTTAGATTATGCCACAATACAAATTTTTAAAAAAAAAAAATTAAAAATGTGAGGTTAGGTTTTCCATTCAATGACTATTACTTAATAATTTTTTGTATCGTTTTTGATTATGCCACAATACATTTTTTTAAATAAAAAATGTGAGGTTAGGTTTTCCATTTGATGTCCATTACTTAATAATTTTTTGTATAATATTAGATCATGCCACAATACATATTTATATATTAAAAAAATAAAAAATGTGAGGTTAGGTTTTCCATTTGATGTCTATTACTTAATGATTTTTTGTATCATTTTAGATTATGCCACAATACAAATTTTTAAATAAAAAAAAATTAAAAATGTGAGGTTAGGTTTTCCATTCAATGACTATTACTTAATAATTTTTTGTATCATTTTAGATTATGCCACAATATATATTTTTTAGTAAAAAAAAATAAAAAATATGTGGTTAGATTTTCCATTGACGTCTATTACTTAAAAATTTTTTGTATCATTTTTGATTGTGCCACAATACATTTTTTTTAATAAAAAATGTGAGGTTAGGTTTTCTATTCGATGACTATTACTTAATGATTTTTTGTATCATTTTGGATTATGCCACAAAACATATTTTTAAATAAATAAAAAAAAAAAAAATGTGAGGTTAGGTTTTCCATTTGATGTCTATTACTTAGTAATTTTTTGTATCATTTTAGACTTTGCCACATTACATATTTTTAAATAAATAAAAAAAAAATAATGTGAGGTTAGGTTTTCCATTTGATTTCTATTACTTAAAAAAATTTTGTATCATTTTAGATTTTGCCACATTACATATTTTTAAATAAAAAAAAAGTAAAAAATGTGAAGTTAGGTTTTCCATTGATGTCTATTACTAAATAATTTTTTGTATCATTTTAGACGCCACAATACATATTTTTACATAAAAAAAAATAAAAAATGTGAGGTTATGTTTTCCATTGATGTCTATTACTAAATAATTTTTTGTATCATTTTAGATGCCACAATACATATTTTTACATAAAAAAAATAGAAAATGTGAGGTTAGGTTTTCCGTTTGATGTCTATTACTTAATAATTTTTTGTATCATTTTAGATGCCACAATACATATTTTTACATAAAAAAAATAGAAAATGTGAGGTTATGTTTTCCATTGATGTCTATTACTAAATAATTTTTTGTATCATTTTAGATGCCACAATACATATTTTTACATAAAAAAAATAAAAAATGTGAGGTTATGTTTTCCATTGATGTCTATTACTAAATAATTTTTTGTATCATTTTAGATGCCACAATACATATTTTTACATAAAAAAATAGAAAATGTGAGGTTAGGTTTTCCGTTTGATGTCTATTACTTAATAATTTTTTGTATCATTTTAGATCATGGCACATTACATATTTTTAAATAAATCAAAAAAAGAATGTGAGGTTAGGTTTTCCATTTGATGTCTATTACTTAGTAATTTTTTGTATCATTTTAGACTTTGCCACATTACATATTTTTAAATAAATAAAAAAAAAATAATGTGAGGTTAGGTTTTCCATTTGATTTCTATTACTTAAAAAAATTTTGTATCATTTTAGATTTTGCCACATTACATATTTTTAAATAAAAAAAAAGTAAAAAATGTGAAGTTAGGTTTTCCATTGATGTCTATTACTAAATAATTTTTTGTATCATTTTAGACGCCACAATACATATTTTTACATAAAAAAAAATAAAAAATGTGAGGTTATGTTTTCCATTGATGTCTATTACTAAATAATTTTTTGTATCATTTTAGATGCCACAATACATATTTTTACATAAAAAAAATAGAAAATGTGAGGTTAGGTTTTCCGTTTGATGTCTATTACTTAATAATTTTTTGTATCATTTTAGATGCCACAATACATATTTTTACATAAAAAAAATAGAAAATGTGAGGTTATGTTTTCCATTGATGTCTATTACTAAATAATTTTTTGTATCATTTTAGATGCCACAATACATATTTTTACATAAAAAAAATAAAAAATGTGAGGTTATGTTTTCCATTGATGTCTATTACTAAATAATTTTTTGTATCATTTTAGATGCCACAATACATATTTTTACATAAAAAAATAGAAAGTGTGAGGTTAGGTTTTCCGTTTGATGTCTATTACTTAATAATTTTTTGTATCATTTTAGATCATGGCACATTACATATTTTTAAATAAATCAAAAAAAGAATGTGAGGTTAGGTTTTCCATTTGATGTCTATTACGTAATGATTTTTTGTATCATTTTAGATTATGCCACAATACATATTTTTAAATAAATAAAAAAAAAATGTGAGGTTAGGTTTTCCATTGATGTCTATTATTTAATAATTACCTCTCGCCCTTCAGATAAGAGAGGTATAGGAATCATGCTAAAAATTGGGTAGTGAGTTTTCAATGAATAAACACGTTTTAGGGTCCCTAGAAAACGATTTTAATATTTTCGCGATGATGTCTGTGTGTGTGTGTGTGTGTGTGTGTGTGTGTGTGTGTGTGTGTGTGTGTGTGTGTGTGTGTGTGTGTGTGTGTGTGTGTGTGTGTGTGTGTGTGTGTGTGTGTGTGTGTGTGTGTGTGTGTGTGTGTGTGTGTGTGTGTGTGTGTGTGTGTGTGTGTGTGTGTGTGTGTGTGTGTGTGTGTGTGTGTGTGTGTGTGTGTGTGTGTGTGTGTGTGTGTGTGTGTGTGTGTGTGTGTGTGTGTGTGTGTGTGTGTGTGTGTGTGTGTGTGTGTGTGTGTGTGTGTGTGTGTGTGTGTGTGTGTGTGTGTGTGTGTGTGTGTGTGTGTGTGTGTGTGTGTGTGTGTGTGTGTGTGTGTGTGTGTGTGTGTGTGTGTGTGTGTGTGTGTGTGTGTGTGTGTGTGTGTGTGTGTGTGTGTGTGTGTGTGTGTGTGTGTGTGTGTGTGTGTGTGTGTGTGTGTGTGTGTGTGTGTGTGTGTGTGTGTGTGTGTGTGTGTGTGTGTGTGTGTGTGTGTGTGTGTGTGTGTGTGTGTGTGTGTGTGTGTACGTTTTTACATATTTGTGGACACTTGTGCGTGTACTGTTAGTATATGTGGCATACGTCGCTATTGTGGTATACATGCACGCGTACTCCACAATTTTTTAACAACATATTTGAACTCCTCGACCCCAAATTAGTCAAATCGTGTTGATTCTGAATTTTTTGTGTAAAAGTTGCCACAAGTTTATATTTTGAAAGGAATCACGCATTCCTATAATTGTGGATTCATAACTGTGTCTAGGTCGGAGCGCCCTCTACATTTCTATACACAGTAATATTAGTGGTAGTTTCAATTCGTTTTTTTTCGGGTGCCGAATGCTTCCGATATAGAATATCATGAAATATGTTCTTTATATTATTTAATTTGCCAGTTAAACGAAATTGACTATTTGTTGGTGGTTTTTGTGTATACTGGGTGATTCTTTTAGAGGGCTAATTAGAGGTTTCTGGAGAAGTAAGCGGAATTCTAATCTGAAAATTTGGGATATGAGGTTTTCGGGTATGTCCAATCGATCTAAAATATTTAGAGCAACCAGCTACTTCCGGTTATACCGGAAGTGAACATCAAATTTGTTATTTTAAATGAAACACCCTATATTTTCTTACATTTTTAGATTTGTCCTGAGAAGCTGATTTCAAAAACCTATTACACTTATAATATAAACTTATTAGTTTTGAAGTTATAGACAATTGAAAATCGCATTTTTCCAACTTTAACTGATTGCTATGGCCAAACGACATAAAATCGGATAAAACGGCTAACATGTCCCTGTCTTAACTTTTTGAGTTCTACTTGGTGGCATAGGAAGAAAGTGTATACAGGGTGATCAAAATTTGTGTACTTTTGATCACCCTGTATACATTATGTTCTTATTCCATCAAGTAGAACATAAAAAGTTAATTATGGTGTCATTTCAACACTTGAAGAAAGAAATAATTTTTAAATGCACTTTTCAAAAAGCTATTGTTAATTAACTATTTTTTTTATACCTCCGTCCTCTTTGAACGCTCGAAATTTTTTTAAATAAACACCCTAAAAATGTTTCGCCTCTTGGAGTATTCTCTATGAGTGTACTCAATACGATGACGCTATAAAATTATTATATTATATTGTTAATCACGAGTTTTCTAAGTTAACAAAAAATTGAAAATCGTATAATTGTTGTTAAAATTTTTTTCTCATATACTATGGTATAGCTGTTTTTATATTTGAAATAAGGATTAAATTATTGTGGCTAAGATTTTTTAACGCTATTTGTTTATAAATTGATTATAAATTATTTATAAACAATTAGTTTAATTTAATTGTCATTCTATTGTTTGGGGCCTGTGATTAAAAAAAGTTCTTAAAAAAATCATCATATTGTTTATAATCGTTTTTTTTATATTTGCATTATTTAAATAATTAGTTAAGAAATAATTTTGTCTTTAAAAATCATTATTGATGGCTCATAATACTATTAAATAGTTATTTTCGTGCAACCGTACTCGAAGTGAGTACTTGGCGTTCTCCACAGCGGCCGCGAAATTCGATTTCGCAGCCGTTGCCCATGGTGACGGCCGAAAAAGCAAAGATCACTTTCAAATTTCACATTTCTGCAAAACGAAACTAACAATGTTATTATTTTTAATTAAATACAGTATTAATTTTTTAATTAACAAATACAGACTTATATTATTCAAGATAAATATTAATTGTAATTGTACAGTTTGTATTATTACTTGTATTTACTCTAGAAGTTGAAGAAACAAGATACTGAAATATCACTATCAATGTCAGACATATTTGCGTTTTGTCAACAACTGTCAAAATATTTTGTATGTTCAAAAAATATTTTGTATATTCAAACACTGTCATTTCCATAGCAGCTGTGATTTTGTTAATGAAATTGAACTGCTGTTGATTTTAAAGCAATAATATATTTGGGAATGATCTAATTTCAAAATTTTAACGATTGCACGAAAAATAGTGTGTATACCACGGCCGCGAAACTTTTTGGCAACCTCTAGATTATCTTACCTCCGCCGCTTGCGGCCGAGGAAAGATAATCTTGAGGCCGCCAAAAAATTTCGCGGCCGTGATATACACACTATTTTTCGTGCAATTGTTGCTTTAAAATCGACAGCAGTTCAATTTCATTAACAAAATCACAGCTGCTATGGAAATGACAGTGTGTGAATATACAAAATATTTTTTGAATATACAAAATATTTTTGACAGTTCGTGACAAATCGCAAATATGTTTGACATTGATGGTAATATTTCAGTATCTTGTTGCTTCAACTTCTAGAATAAATACAAGTAATAATAAAAATTGTACAATTAAAGTTAATATTTATCTTGAATAATATAAGTATGTATTTGTTAATTTAAAAATTAATAATGTGTTTAATAAAAAATAATAACATTGTTAGTTTCGTACTGTAGAAATGTGAAATTTGAAAGTGACCTTTGATTTTTCGGTCGTTATCATGGACAACGGCCGCGAGATTGAATTTCGCGGTCGCTGTGGAGAACGCGAAGTACTGACTTCGCGTACGATTGCACGAAAAAAAAAATTTTTTTTCATCAATAATTTCATTGTTTATTTAGTTAACAATTTGTAATAAACAATGTTTGATTGTAACAATATTTTTTTCTAATACTACTAAAAACTACAAAAACAACGATATGCAACAATTTTTTTTGTATTTTTTTTGTATTTTTTTTGAAAATCCAATATAAAATACAGAAAATTTTTATTCTCAACTTTGTTGCATATTGATGTTTTTGTATTTTTTAGTAGTATTAGAAAAAATTATTGTTTATAACAAATTGTGAACTAAATAAAGAATGAAATTATTAATGTAAAAATTTTTTTTAAATTGTACCAATAATGATTTTTAAAGACAGAATTATTTCTTAACTAATTATTTAAATAATGCAAATATGAAAAAACGATGATAAACAATAAAAATTTTTAAGAAAAAAATTATTTTTTAAATCATCATTGACCATAAATAATAGAATGGTAAATTTTTTTTTCAAAAATATTAAAGTTAACTGTTTGTTTATAAACAATTTATAAATACCAAAGTATATGAGAAAAAAAATGTTTAACAACAACTTTACGATTTTTCATTTTTTGTTAACTTAGAAAACTTGTTATAAACAATACAAACAAATTTTAAATAATTTTATAACGTCTTATTGAGTACACTCGTAGAAAATACTCGGAGGCGAAAAATTTTTTTGGGTGATTATTTAAACAATTATCCAGCTTTCAATGAAGAAAATAGTTAATTAACTAGTGAAAAATGCATTTAATTTTTTTTTCCAACGGGTCTTTGTTTCTTCAAGTGTTGAAATGACACCATAATTTTTAAAAAATTATTTTAGATGCGGTAATCACTACAGAGGCGGCATACTCATCCCGAAACGGTTGCGCAGAACCCCATTTTCAGCCACAAATTAAAGTTATGTTACGTTTTTCTGTACCACCCTGTATTTTCATTATTCTTCTATTCAATAGATTATAGTTTCATACTCGCTTGATATCCCCTTCTTATTTTCTCGCCTCATGTCCCTCTCTTCTCTTGGTATTCCTATAAAATGTCTTTTACATACTAATAATGTTCTTCTCTTTGCCTACTCAGTGAAAATAACTGACTTTATATCGTTCGTGTCGCTTTACTGAAGATTTCTTCTTTTTTCTCCCCCTCATCTTGTATTAGTTTTTACTCTGGAGTTTTTTTTTCTGGGCCAAAAAGTTTTTTTCCT